>JABCMJ010029712.1:0-29394 GCA_014822125.1 Arbutus unedo | reverse complement strand
AATAAAATTTTGTTAATAGGTTACGTGCACAAAATATACAAAAAAAAGTTTGGCTGTGCATTAAAACTGTGTCGTTTTAATACACAGCACCTATACTGTGCATAGGTGCACAGCACCTCCCCGGGTCCGAGATACCCGGTAAAGATAGAAGTCCAAATATCCACATCCATGGCTTTTGGAAAAGTCTTCATCCTAGACTTTCATTAATAAAAAATTAAAGTGTCTAGCAATGGGAGTCTAGAGAAAGAAGAGTCACACCCATAAAAGTAAATCAAGGATCAAAAATATTTTTAAAAAATATTCATTGCCTGCTTTGATATCAATTAAAAAATTGAGTGTACTAATGTATTGATTCATTTACTGTTATTTGATTTTAATTTGTTGAATTAAATCGTGATTTAATTTATGTGATTATGCAACGTAAATAAATTTAAAAAGTATGAATGCATAACACATAGATCTACGTGAAAACTCCAAGGCACGATGAAAAATCACGCGGGAAAAGTAAGCATTATACTCAAAATGCAAAACAACAGAGTTTGTCACAATCAAATCTAGACTCTACTATTTTAATTGAGAACCTCTTTGTCAACTATTCGTTAACCGCTCTGGTAGACGCTCCTTGAAGATTTGACTCTTCGAACCTATAATTTGTACGCATGACTCCTATGACATCCTCCAAGTTGCCTATGAACTCTTTTAAAGGACTTTGCAAGATTTAGACGTTGAAGAATTTGATTCTTGAGATAGACTTAATTAAGAAGATGAATCTTTAATCACAAGTGCTTTCAAGATTTTATCCACACAGTACATTATGAATTCTCACGAATTTACTCTCTAGAACTACACTGAGTGTGATGAATAATGCTTTGGATGCTCAGTGCTTTTATAAAAAAAATTTCAAAGAATTTTTGAGTGAGCTCGCTTGTCAAAAATATGCTTGCAATATCTCGGTGAAGACTATATTTTCTGTGCAAAAAATATGATCTCACTCGGACACCCCTAGCTCGCTCGAGCGGCCACCTAATATAAGTTGATTGCTGACTTCTTTACATAGCGTGACTTCAACTCCAATTCTAACTTTTTCTGAACATTATCTTAGATTTTCAAGTCCTATTCAACTATGAATTCGTGTCTCATATATAACAACTCTCGAAGTCCAGTTCAATTTAAACTTTAATTTTTATAGAATTTGTCAATTACAAATATAGGAATTAACACTGACAATAAGGAAAGGAGACAATGTTTCATTAATATCAGGGGTTTTTGTGACACTCTTGGATTATCCAAACTTGGATTCTCCTACTTGCTCCTTAGGAACAAGTAATAGTAACGAAAATAGTGAAGAACAACATATACTGCCACACACAATACAACCTCAATCAGACAACAATTAAGGACATTTTTCACTTTAATTTGTCATTTAACATTCAACAGAAAAGAACTCAACACAATTACGATGGCAAAAGCTACTAGCTCTGTTTTTTCCAAGCAAACTTGAAGTACCTTCTTTCATTCATATTGAAACACCACCACACACACTATGTTTTATGAGATTAAACCATGAAACTGTACCCCGGCCCCTAGTTTAGCGTATGTGTACAGTCGTTGACGCAATTATGCTATTAGACCTAGAGATGGTCACTGTTACAAACCCCAAATTACCAAAAACAAGGAAAATAAATTAAATCAGATCGACTCAATGAAATCCAGCAGCTGGAATTTTCAATGACGGCGCATCTGGTGGTGGAGATGGGAGCATTGTTAGTGCAAACACCGCACTCACTGCAGCTGATATGGCTCCTACCACAAACGCCGGTAAATTACCACCACCAAAGAGGTCGTCCCATGGTCCACTGGCCACGGACACCACCATCTGTTTCATAATTGAGTACCCAAAATTAGTCAAGTATTGGTGTGTTGAAAATATAAAACCAAAACAATAAAAAAAAATTTAGCATACATGTATCAATAGGGAGAAAACTCTGCCTACACACTTAATTAGAATTTTAGACCTAATATGATAGAAAATTCAATAACGATTTAATATAATGCGGCCTTTTCTTACCCTTTACGACTTTCTACATAATCAACTCATAGTCCAAATTGGGATCAGCACGAGGGAAAAAAGAAAAAGAAATCGTTTGGCTTTGTTGAATATGGCCCTTCATACCATGTGATGTCCACCACATTATTAACTTATCATAAAGTTTGATACGAAAGTGTCCATGATCAGCTGGTATCATTCAAAACTAGTCCAAATTGGGATGCCATAACCAAAAAAAGAAGAAGAAAAGGGAAACAAAAAAATTGTTTGGTCATTTTATAATGTCTACCATGTGACAGAACTATCTGGGAATATTACTTGCATTGCACCTCAATCACGAAGCTATAAAATAAATTCAATGATTGTTCTCTTTTATTTGTTTTTGTTTTTATTTCTATCGTCAAAATTTTTTTTGTATGTAAATGTAACCAAATAAGTAAATTTATATCTTTATGAATGCTTAGTGATCTACATATCATTTTTCACTTTATTAGGTTATATGGTTTGTGACTAATAGCTTGAAGAGGTATCCAAAAAGACAACCCAAGGGGTTTGATCAATAATGATTTATATCATTGAACTCGTATGTTTGACTATTTTTTTCAGTCTTTATCTTTTGGAAAGTATGTGTAAATTGAACCAAATACTCACTTATTAAAAAGAAAAAATTATCTAATCCCTGTCGTCTTGGAAGAAAATATAATTAAACACAAAAGTGCGGTGGTTAGGACATGGCCCAGAAACACTGAATAACTGCAACCTTTTGAGGAGAAGAATCCTCAAACATGATGATGTAGACAAGGTACTAGTGAAAGTAATTAGTTTGTGGAGGCATGGAATAAAGGGGAGAAAAGCAAAGAGACATCTCACTGTAGTGTGTGTGTGTGTGTATATATATATATATATATATATATATATAGCTCCATATCTCAACCATACCTACGTAAAAATGTAGAATTTGGCCTATGTATATAAAGATTTAGTGTAGATGTGGTGTAGGAGGAAGCAACCCAAACATATGGATGTAGCTATCATCAAGTACTGACGCAAAATAATTCAAAGAATTGGTTAAGTAAAAGGAGAGATGATAATTAACTAAGGGACTTGTCCGGTAATGTCACAAGGTTAAATTCCACTAGAACTAATTACTAAAAGGTTATTTAAAATTTGTTCGGTCGTTAATTTTAGTACTTCGAAAACTAATTAGTGGTGATGATTTCAAAACTGGTCAGATACCTCAGGAAAAAAAAAGAAAAACATAGAAAAAAATTGTGAAGTTGACGGCGATGTATACTGATAAACAAAAAGTACGATATAAAAAGGATTTATTCAGAGATTTAGGATGGAGATCGCCCCAACCGTCACTGACTCCATCCCTCTGCTAATTATTATTATAGTTACAATCATGAAATATTACCTGGGGTATAACTATTGCAAGATTCAGAACTCCAAGCGAGAGACCTATCAAATTCAATCATATCACAAAAAACGATGGTTAACGATATGGGAAAACATATAGCTAGTTAAAAATTAATATTCTTCACACTACATGAATTCAAGGGTCGTTTGATTACAATTTTCCAATACAAATTGAATATCTATTGGATATATGTGTGTGTATATATATTATAATTATTAATCTCGAATTTTATTTATATTCACGGCTTTAAAAAAAGAAAGCAGCTAAATTAAATTATAATTTAGAAGAAAGAAGATAACTGTTACTCAATGAAATCAAAATAAAGTGAATATACCTTGTCCTGCGCCAGAAGTGCTGGAGAAAATGGATGCCATAGCAAAGGGAATGCTGTAAGTTATCTGCCAAAAATAATACAAGAACACCAACAGCCATTAGTACAAATTAATCCTATGCTCAACTCTTTCTACAAAAATTCTTGACTTTAGAAACTTATTTGACCACCGTGTAGGATTTAATTCTTTCACCGCATGATACCCTTCAAATTCAACTTACACTTTACACGTGTGGTTAAAACCCCCCATTTTTACCTCATCCATTACCACGTGCTACCTTACCAACAAAAATTTCTTTTTCATTTCTACTCCATTTATCCACCAAGAAAAAGGAATTGAAAAAATCAGGGAAAAACGTAACTACTCTGTCAGACTATGTGCGTTGAAAAACGCGGAAAACTACCAAAAGCATGTTCACCACGCGCCCTTCTTCATGCAATTAAAAAATACCACTAACGAAATTCACTCACCGCCAGAGGGATTCCGAGCACGGCGAAGAGCGTCAACGCACCGATCTTCACGCCGGCATCGGGCTGCGACGGGATCATGCCACCGTTGCGCGCCATGGCCAAGTGCCGAGTTGACTCCGCCTTTTTCGTGATTAGCACCGTCATCGCCAGGCAAACCGCCAGCAGAATATTAACCACGCCCCACAGCCGCTTAACGCCCCCTAGTCCACGCGCCAGTGGCTCCAACGCAAGTGACACCACGCCCAACACCACCGAGTTCAGCATCAGCCCCAACGCTCCGGCGCGTACTCCGTGTCCGTACGCCGTCCCTTCTCCGACTTTGCCACCGTACACCTCCCTCCCCATCCAATCAGTGTCGAACAACAAGAAAGGGAACCAAGCAATCCAGTTGAGACACGTCACCAAAAGTAAGATCCACATGGGTCTAGGCAAGTCTTTCAGCGCACCAAATATTTCCCCGAAGAATGGAACCGGCTTAGCCCGTCCCCCTTCCTTCTCGATCCCGTTTGAACCACCTGTGTTTTCCGGTTCCGGTGAGGAAATCACGGTTTCGCTAACGGTGATGAGAGCGATGGTACTTAGAGTGAGCAGCAGGAAAATGGAGATGAAGAAACAGCTTTTCAGATTTGCGCAGTATATATCGCACGCGCTTGTCTTGGTGAAAGGGAAGACTTTGTGGAGGTGAGTGTAGCTTCCGGCGGCGTAACCGAGGACGTTCCCGACCGCCATGAAGAATGAGTAAAAGGCGTTGGCAGTTCGCATTTTCCGGTTGTTGCCGCCGGAGAGATCGGCGAGGAAAGCGCGACAGGGCCCCTGCAGCATGTTGTTAGCGACGTCGAGTATCCAGAATCCGACGACGAACACGGCGATGGCACGGGGTTTCGGAGTTTTAGTAGGGGAGTCGCCCGATATGTGGCCGATGTCGGCGGCGAAGCCGATGAGGAAGACGGCGACGGCGACGAGGGCGGTTCCGCCTGTGATGAAGGGGCGGCGGCGCCCGAAGCGAGAGGTGCAGCGGTCACTGTAGTAACCGACTAAGGGCTGGACGATCATGCCGGAGATGGGCCCGCAGAGCCAGATGAAGGCGGCCCACGTGTGTGGTATTCCAAGGAGTTGGACGTAGGGTGTGAGGAGGGAGAGCTGTAGAGCCCACCCGAATTGGATCCCCGCGGCTATCGATGCCACCATTATTATCTTCCGCAACGGCGACTGTGGTGGCGGCGAGGGTGGATGTTGCAGTTCCAACGCCGGTTGTTTATTGTTTTTCACCTCCATTTTCTCTCCCTTTCTCTCTCTCTCTCTCTCTCTCTCACTATACAACTACACAACTATACTTCTCTCTCTCTCTCTCTGTGTATGTATATATATGATAGTATGTATATGTGTGTAAACTGTACTGTATGGCTGAGAGTGAAGCTGGTGTGAGTTGTTTGTGTCTGTTGAGGGGGGGGATTTTATAAGGGTTTTGGCGGCATTGGCATAGCATTGTGGGGTGACTGGGAACTGGAATAGCCTTATCCACTTGGAATTTGTACACATAACATAACCGCCACGTAAGGAAATGTCATAAATTTTACTGTTTGCAGCTTTTTGGTAGGCAAATTCAATTGGATCTTTTCCAAGTTAAATTACAGTTGGGGTCAAAAGATAAATCTAGTTGGGGTAATGGAAAAAATATAAGTGGAAGAACCGGATGACAATTTTGTTATTCACACTTTTATTGTGTGAATGTATTTATGTCTGTGATTCTCTCCTTAGCTTTTTTGGAAAAATTTTGTTGTCCACATAACAATTCTGGCATATGTACGCCTGGGAATTTACCTCTATTTTTTTTTTTTGTAGGGCCAGAGTCGGTGAGGTACTCTTTTTGTTTTTGTATTACTTTAAACACATATATGGTTTGCCATCATCATTTTCAGCTTCACCTCCACTTCGGTTAACAAGCTTTTTCAATAAAAATGTTAAATTTAATGTGACGAATGTGTTTTTAATAAATAATATCAAAATTAATTCTAACAAAAACGTTAAAAATATTGTCAAAATTTTACGTGATAATTGAAAAAATCTACTTAATGTCAAATTTAACATCAAGTGTCAAATATCTTTTTGTCTCAAATGTCTCAATTTTAAATACATTTTTTCCTCAAACACCTCAATTTGACATCTTTATTGAAGATTAAAAAATTTGAATATCAAATTACCACATAAACTATTAAAAAAATTTAACACCCTAAAATTTGACTTCTCTTTTCTAGAGATGTCTTCTTCAAATTTTAATTAATTCACGTTAACTAAACATTAGTAACCATTTGATTTTTTTATTACAAAATTAACTTCTTTTTTTTCTTTTTCAAGACAAATATGTTCTTATGACATATCTGCTGAGGTCTATTAAAGTATTAGAAGTACGTACCTGGCCCGGCAAAAAAAAAAAAAAGTGAACAATTTAAATCAAATAACAGGTTTTGAGATAGGCCCAATAATGACCATACACCAAGTAAGTTTGGTATTAGTTGTTAAGACCTGTATTTTTTAAGTAGAATCAGAGTCACCTCTGGGCATAGATCTGAGATGCCATGGTTTGGGCTTCCAAAAAATTCAAAAAATAAGAATTGCTAAATATTTAGGTTTATTTTGTATATTCGGCCTATTTTTTTTAATTTTAAGTTTGTATTTATATAAAATACGTCAATTTAACTATCAAAGGCCCAAATAAATTTAACAAAAACATTAAATAACTAAGAATTTAATATCTATTTTAAAATAACTAGAACATGGTACTATTCATAACCCTATAACCCTATTGTGGAAAAAATGATGAAGTTGAACTAAAAGGAGAAATTGGTTGGTGGAGTTTAAAACAATTGTGGAATTTTAGACGATGGAAAAATAACAACAAATGCTCGGGGCTCCTTTTTTTTAATCATATTTTAATATTTATCTTCATTAAGATTTTTTTATGATTATAACTGTTTTAGGCTTTTTAAGTTTATGGTTTGTAATGGTCATCACAATCAACCAATAACATGTGGGGTTTTAAGTTTAGGGCCCAATTAGATAGAGGATTATTTTCTAGGGAATAAATTATTGAGGGGGATAAAATAAGCGAGGGTGTTATTTTTAGAGAGTTGGTCCACACTGATTTGATATTTATAGAGGGGAGTTAAAAAAATAGATAGTTTGAATGAGAGATTAAACAAGGGAATAAACTTTGATTTTGTTTGGATGTTTTTATAAAATGAGAGATAAGTATAGGTGGACAAAGAAAAAAATTATCAAAGAACTATTTTGCCCTTATATAGTGTTAAACTTAATTATGTATTAAATAAAGTATACAAATGCAAAACCCAATATATATATATATATATATATATATAATTAATTAATTAATTTTGGATAATTTAAAATATTAATTAATTAATTAAGAATTTTATTATTTTATTATATTTAATTAAAAATGTTATTTACAAAAATTAATGGTTCGTAACCTATTTTGTTTCTTAAATTATTATGATTTGAATCCATTAATAAAAACTCTTAATTATAAATGTGATAAATGTGAATATTTTTGAATAATTTAAACAATTTTTAACTTCGTTTTATCAATAAAAAATAACAAAATTTAAATCAACAAATACGTTATCATAATTCAACAACACTTTATCAAAATATTCGGAGCTCACAGTTAATCCCGAAATAAATTTTTAAGTAAGTGGTAAATTTGTAATATGTTTTCGAGAATACAAGTTGAAAAGCATGACCAAAATGGACTAAAAGGGATTCGAATGATCGATGTCCGTTATTTTTTTTCTCTCTAAAGTTGTGCGTATTAGGACATGTAATGAATGTGAATATTTTTGAATAATTTAAGAGATTTTTAAATTTGTTTTATCAATCAACAAAATAAAAAAGAAAAATAACAACAAAATGTAAATCAACAAATACCTTACCATAATTCAACAACTCTTTATCAAAATATTCCGAGTTCACGATTAATTCTGAAATAATTTTGTAAGTAAATAGTAAATTTTTAATATTTTTCAAGAATAAAATTTAGAAAGCACGACCGAAAGGGGTTCGAATGAGCGATGTCTGTCACTTGTTTTCAACTAAAGTTTGGTGCATTAGAACATGTGATAAATGTAAATATTTTTGAAATTTTTAAGAAATTTTTAAATTTGTTTCATCAGTCAACAAAAAAAAAAAATAACAACAAAATATGAATCAACAAATACTTAACCATAATTCAATAACCCTTTATCAAAATATTTTGAGCTCACGGTTAATCAATAAATAATTTTTTAAATAAATAGTAAATTTTTATTATGTTTTCAAAATAAAGTTCGAAAAGCACGACCGAAAGGTGTTCGAATGAGAGGTAACCGTCACTTTCTTTTCTCTAAAGTTGGGCGCATGTGATGAATGTGAATATTTTTGAATAATTTAAGAGATTTTTAACTTTGTTTTACCAATCAACAAAAAAAGAATAAATAATAAAATATAAATCAACAAATACGTTACCATAATTCAACAACTCCTTATCAAAATATTCTGAGCTCACTATTAATTCCAAAATAAATTTTTAAGTAAACAGTAAATTTTTAGTATGCTTTCAAAAATAAAATTCTGAAAGCACAACCGAAAGGGGTTTGAATGTGTAGTGTCCATCACTTTTTTCTCTAAAGTTGGACGCATTATGATATGTGATGAATATAAATATTTTTGAATAATTTAAAAAAAATTTAACTTTATTTTATCAATCAACAAAAAAATAATAAAAAATATAAAACAACAAATATCTTACCTGAAGAAAAACTAAATTATGAAGAAAAACTAAATTCTCATTACTGATTTTCCTTTGCTGAAGTTTGCTTACAATGAAAGAAGGTCTAACCTTTTATAGACCTGATCTCTCAACTGACTAACTGAAAAATGAAACTAACAAACAAACTCCACCAGATAGATTCCATTACAACTGATTTGCAGCCCTTTGCCGCACATTTAACACATGGGATTAACTAATGTGATCACTTGAGCTAGGACACCTGGAAATGGGATCAATGGTTTTGATCTCAGTAGTACTCTTGATATCAGTAGAACTCATATCACTCACACCCCCTTGCAAACTAATGGATGGTTGAGCAACCAAAAGTTTGGACCGGAGAAACAAAAATCTGGCCACAGAGAGAGCTTTGGTAAAAATGTCAGCAACCGATTGGTAGTGCCAACATGAAAATCAGAAATTTGTTTATTAAGAACCTTCTCACAAATAAAATGATAGTCAACTTCAATATGTTTGGTACGTGCATGGAAAATGGGATTGGCAGCCAAGGCAATGGCAGATTTGTTATCACACCAAATGACTGGGATAGAAGGATATAAGATATGAACATCATGCAACAGCTGTTGAATCCAGGCTAAATCAGCCGCAGTTTGAGCTAAAGCTCGGTACTCTGTCTCAGTAGAAGAACAAGCAATAGTATGTTGCTTCTTGGCACACCAAGAAACTAAATTGGATCCGAAATACACTGCATAACCAGTGGTAGATCTTCTGTCAGAATAATCCCCTGCCCAATCAACGTCAGAGAAGGCCTCAAGAAGTAAAGGGCCTGGATGAAAAACTAACCCATGATGTAAAGTGCCCTTAACATAACGTAGAATGCATTTCACAGCAATAAAATTGATTATTTTGATTATTTTTATGTTCTTGTCATCCCCAAAACAATAACCAAACTCATTTCCGTTGTATCCGATGAAGGTGAATACTGTGACTTAACTTTAAGCTTATCCCTACCATGATCGCTAATATGCACATAGATAAATTTACCTCTTTACCACTCCAAGCCTCTTTTGGTATACCAAAATTCAGCAAAATTGATGGCCAAGATTGATTATGTATGCTGTTGTGATGATTGTTTCTACCCAAAATTGATTATGTATAACCGCATGCTCCTAGCACGCTCTGTCAAGGTCCTGTTCATCCTTTCTGCTATCCCATTGAGTTGCATGGTCCTTGGAGGTGTCTTCTCTAAACGAATCTCTTTAAGAGCACAAGCTTTCTTGAGCTCCCCTAACTCATACTCTTCGAGATTGTCAAACCTCGACATTTTTATCTTCATATCTATTTTATTCTCAATCATGGCTCTCCCCTTTTCGAAGACTTCAAACACCTCTGTCTTGTGCTTCATGAAGCATACTCATACCTTTCTCGAGTGATCATCAACAAAGGTAACATAGTAATACGAACCATCATGAGAAGACAATGTAGTTGGACCCTAAGCATCTATATGGACAAGCTTTAGCTTCTGAGCCCTTGGAAGCTTGTTGCCTTTCTGAGAACTAACCCATTTCTGTTTGCCGAATATGCAATCCTCACAGGTGTCAATATCAACTAACTCTAAACCCAGTAGCTTTTCTTTCGACTTCAAAACCTTTATTCCCTTCTCACTCATATGCCTCAGTCTATTGTGCCACAGATATGAACACCTCTGTTGTCTATAACTGCAAGTGTATCGCTACCATGTGAAGTCAAGTAAAATGTACAAACTTTCTTGCCTTTTGCTGCAACTATGATATCGTTGGAGACTTTTCACGCATCCCCTATGAATGTAAAAGTATAACCCGCTGTTGCAAGCTATCCAATTGAAACAAGATTTCTCTTCAAATTCGAAACGTGTTTGAGATCTATCAGACACCATTTAAAATCCTGTGTTGCAATTTGAACATCACCTTTTTCTACAATACTACATGGCTCGTCGTTGTCCAAGTACAGTTTTTCAAAGTCCCCTGCTACATAGTTCTGAAAGCCTCCCTATTTGTAATGGTGTGAAATGAGGCACCTGAACCAATCACCCATGACTCGGAGTCGCTGTTCATAGCAAGAATAAGCCCATCGGGCAGAATGTGAGCCTCCTGCTCGCCCTTATCCTTTTTTGGTGCTTTGCAAGCTTGAGACATATGGCCTGTCTAGCCACAATTCCAACAGTCACCTTTAATGGGCCAAACATGAGATTTACACCAATTTCCCTATCGCTCTTTGATTTTGGCCTATTTTTGTTCTGATTCTGACTCCTCTTACTCTATTTTTTGCCCTTTGCTACTCAAAACTTAGGGCTAAACCCGAAGTGCCTGAACATGAACTGAAACTTTTGATTGAATGCCTTCTGACCTAGTCGGTCAAAATTAAACTGACAACATCACTCAATTTCAATTTTTCTTTCCTAGCTGATTTGCCGACTACAATAACTATACCTTGCTAGGTCTCTGGCAACTGAGATAGAATCAACAAAGTTTGAATCTCATCATCAAATATGATATCGACAGAAGTAAGTTGATCAACAATTGTATTGAACTCATTGAGATGTGACATAAAGGAAATCCCTTTTGCCGTAGACAGGTTGAAAAGTTTTTTCATAAAATGTACCTTATTCGCAGCAGATGGTTGTCCATACATCTTTTTCAGTGCTTTCAGGGATAGATGAATAACCTCTAACATCTTTCAGTCAAAAATATCCCAATCTTCATTAGACTCTTCTGTCTTCTTCTTCCCTTTTTGTTTACCCAACAACAACTGGTAAATATCCTTCGGATATAGATAGTCCTCTATCTGCATCTTCTAGTATGCAAACTCTAACTCATCAAACTTTTTGATTCTTTCTTTCCCTTCTTTAAAACACATAGCTCCCACTGAAACCTTAGGCTGTTCGAATAGGATAAAATCCTAATATGTTGAACGATACCTACCGCAACCGCAGCTTTGATACCGGTTGATAGGAAATTAAATGAACAAAGTTCAATCCCACAACGCCCCTATAGATCTTGAGAACAATGGATCACCAAACGAGAAAAACAAAACAATCACATGTGCGTAATAGAAATATAAACGGAAAAAGAAACGAGACACATGATCTACTTGGAAAACCTAAATGAGAGAAAAAATCACGGGAGCCACACTAGTGTACTATAAATCGAATCAATGAATACAAAATCTTCTCATAATCTCTCTGAGATTTGTGTTTTCGTTTTTGCCTCTCTCTCTCTCTCTCTCTCTCTCTCTCTCTCTCTGAAAGCAATATCTCCTTAGGAAACCTCTTAAAGTATATTTAAAGAAGTCTAACCCTAGTCCTTACACAATAGTAATTAAAAGGGCCTTAAAAATGTGCATCTCGAGGCGGGGAGCGTCCAGATGGACTTGATCACCGTCTGGACGAAAAAGTCAATAGCCAATTCTGCCAGGGGCGTTCGTTCAAATGTGACTCCCATCCAAACAGAAAGTCCAGATGGAGATTCTAGAATTCATTTTTTTGCTTTGTTTACTTCATCTCCTAACATCCGTCCACATATAATTTCTATATGTCTTCATAGAACATGGTCTAGGCGTATGAATGTTCTTTCTGCTCAATAACAGACTTTTCTTGGAGCTCGGTAGGCAGTTCTAGCCACGGTGAGAAGTCAACAATGAAGTCGGTCAAGATTTGTGCCTTGGTTGTCGTTCTAGATTGATATCGAATGTCAAACTTAGCCAACTCAATAGCCAATCGGGATATCCTCCTGCATAGGCCAACCTTTCTCAACAAAGCCATGAGTGGATATTCCATCATTACGGTGATAGTGTGAGCTTGAAGTGCTAATTTTCTGCATTTTGTGATGAGAGCAAGAGCCAAATTTTCAAGTAGGAGATATCTGATTTCGGCTCTAAGAAGAGCCAATAGATTGCTTATTTATTTATTTATTTAATTTTTATCAAACACTTATCTATTTGTTGATCTAAAAGAATACATTCTTTCAGTAAAATATAACTTGTACACTGCTGATAATGTTTTCGTTGTAGGATATTGCTGGCCACTGACTTATATTTATCACAAAGAAAATGGTCTACAACTTGAAATTATTACCCATTAGCTATAGTACACCCATTACATATAAACCTATTAATTAATTTAAAAGATAAAGTATGTGGAATTAAAGAAGACTAGGTGAGAATACAAATTCAAACGTTTTTAGAGAGCTTAGCACCCTTTTGTGCCCGCATTAAGATGGCTTTATGTGTCATCATTCCAACCCTAAGCATCCTAAGAGGAGGCTCCAACACCAAAAGTCAAAAAGATTTTGAAAATTTTGACTATCAATATTTGTTACTCTAACAAATGCTTCTAACATTATCTCATCTTTGAACTTCTTTTTCTCTTCTAACTTGAATGGTTTGGTAGGGAACTTCAAATTCAAAATATGACATTGCTCTACCAATTACATCTTTTACTCCCAAGTTTTTTAGTACGATGTTCGGTCAGAGTTAAAATGTCTAAAGGATATCATCGCAAAGAATTACCATTCAAATAATATACTAAGATTGTGCAAAGTATAATTCTAGGACTAATTTTAGGACTACTACATTAAATTTATGAGTTCGTCACTAACTATTGATACCTTTCTTTAAAAAAATTTAATTACCCACAATCAACAGCTAAAAAGAAAGAACCCGGAAAGAAGTTAGTGGGCGTTAACGTTGGCCAGAAAAAAAAAATATTGACATCATTAAAAATAAGGCATGATATACTATTTTTATCAATTTTTAGGCAATGATGTGAAAATGTTTTTTATACTCTTTTTTTTTTTTTTTTGGTTAGCAAAAGAACCTCTTTATTGAGGCCTTATATAACCAAATATTAGATATGAGACACTCTATACCATTTTTACTTGTTTATTTAAGCAATGATGTGAAAATAAATTTTATCCTACGTCATTTTTTTTGCCAAAAATACGCTTGGCCTATTTCTTTATAATTGAGGCCGTATATACACGTACATTATGTATAGTTTGACAGGCAATAATTTTAGGCATCAATGCTTAAAGAAAGGGAGTTAGTATTGAGCAATTACTTCTAACTAAAGTACCATGATAAATCTGTAATCACAAGTCATAACACATGATGATATATCCGTGCCGACAAAAGTCCCGACAAAGTCACATTCTCTATTATGGGCATGTAGTGTGATTTCAGATAGTAGATGGGTGTGCAGAGTGATTATATTAAAATCTAGAGGATGTTTGTGAAATTTACACTATATTGCAAGACAAAATGGCAAGAGAGATTTACCCAACAAAATGGCGAGAGAGAGAGAGAGAGAGAGAGAGAGAGTGAGTGAGGTAGGAGGGAATGAATTTAGTCAGTTTTAGTCAACTACGTTTATCTATAAAATGATAAAAAGGACGAATAATAGAGTTAAGTACGTCGGAGTTGCACTTGTATATTTACTTTAATTTGTCCGAATTTACTGCTTCCACTTGTTCATACTCCCCAATCATTTCCGATTTAATATGAACAACTATTTTTCGTCATTCCCCTATCTCTATGCCATAACCCGACTAACAAATCCACATGTTTCCTGTGGAATTTAATTTTATATGAGAATTTGATATACAATGGCACTATCATCCAACAACAATATGGGGGATATGTATTACTACTCCATAGGTATACTGTAACTCCTAATCTTCCGAGACGTTAATAAAGCATTAGTCAAAAACTCGTTGTATTTTACTTCAAAATGATAAACTACGAGTTTAAATTAGAAAACATTGAATATGAATATGCAATATGGTACAAAAATGGTTTTTAACACAAAAGACTTTCCAAGGTAAGTAGAGATCTAGCACTAGATTAATTACATGAACCACCGCTCGGTAAAGTCTTCATTCATAGTGTTATTGTTCGGATAGGTCGGGTCTTCAATCCGTCCTAGAATACCTGGCATGAAATGTCATGGGTAGAATGTATCATTATGAGCGATGAGACTCAATAAACTATCCTGCCTTTAGTCCCATTACATGTTTATGCCAAATATGATATGTGTAGTTTAAGGGAAGCAGTAATGCATAAGTAAAGAAAAATAAACAAGATAAGTGTTGTGTTGAGTTGTAATCTAAAACAATAAGTCTAGAATAAATCCCAAGTTGTTATCCAACTAACCATGTCTTATGTCGAAAATCATTAAGCATATGAGAGTCCGTCATTAGCAAACAATTGGGATGCCGATAGTATTACCCAACATCTGTGCTAATTGCCAAGTCATAAATCGTCAAAGCATATCAGATTTCACCATTAGCCATCAATCGACATGCCAAAAGCATTACCCAACATTGTTCGAATCTCTTAAACTATGTTCTCATAATTTTCACTGTGACTATTTTAAGGGACCCTAGGTTCGAATTAGGTCCAGTCATAAGTAAATTGATCATCAGCATTTAATGGACAATATAAATCTCAGTTAACCACAAACATTCCTAAAATGGTATGTATATTTCTAAATGACCAATTAAGCAAGTACGAGAGGTTATGGGGTACGAGATAACTAAAACAACCACCGACAATTATTGTCCTAAAACATAAAAATAAAGTATCAATTGAACTCCAAATATTCTAAACTTTTACAGGAATGTAGGTGAACATTGGGTACATTTATCTTGAACGGCTCGAGACTTCTAGGTGTCTCTGAGTTGGAAAAAATTGGACAATAATAGTGATGGGCCCGGATTTGACTGAGCACTGACCAACCTATTGGCCGAGTCCTAGGCTAACAGGGAGACCATCAGAGCGCCACTGACCAACTGACAACATGAATTTCCGAGCAAGGCAGGCTTGACCTAGGACCTCCCTGAGCCACAAATGAATGAAAGATATGAGCCGCACAAGATTAGTGCCCTTGACTATTCATGAGATCTCAGAAACAATGCCCACGATTCTCCTGGTATCCTGGGAATGATGCACATAGAGCAAGGACGAAGATCACGCGGGGTGGGGTTAGGGCGCTATTGTAGACGCCAACCAACCGAGGATACCTCCTTTGGATCAAAGGTATTTATTCTCCTTGAGTCATGAAGCAAAGTACGCAATCAATACATAAGCTTTTTAAATACAATTTCTATCTCTCCTTGAACAATTCTAACCTGATCGTCCGAGGGCCCACGACTGAAGCATCCTCCTGGGTCATTAGACTCGTTTGCAGGAGACCCAAGAGCCAGTGGCCGACTAGATCATTGTCGTCTATTTTTCAGCACTATCAGTTTCGCGCCATCTGTGAGAACGACGATTCTTCTCACTACATACAGCCATAAATTCTTGAGCAGTCAACCAGCCACTTCGTCATGCAATCATAACTTTTTGAAATTTGAGAGAAGCCCAAATCGAAAATTACAAAATTTTGGAAATGTTTCTATTTAGGAAGCCCTTATGCTGCAAAGAAATAGTCAGATTTGGTTGTATATAAATCCCATCACTACAACAAATCAGATTTTTCTTGGATTTTTTTCCTCTCATTTTTTAAAAAATCCCTGGAATACTTTAGTTATGTTTCTCCCTCCCAACTTTTCCCCTCCCCCTCTCATTTCCCCTGTATATTTGATTTCTCTCCTACTTCCCCCCACCCCCAAAATAAGGCCCTAGTTGCACATCGATGTGCTACTTGCCCAAGCCTGTGCATCCTTTGCTCGATCTGTTGCTGCTCATCAATTAGGTCTCTCTCTCTCTCTCTCTCTCTCTCTCTCAACAGGTGAGTGTATGTATATCCTAGAGTTGGTTTTGGTTAAAAGATTAATGTAATTCCATCATTAAACACCTAGTCGACGGTAGCAATCTGCTAGTGCCAGGAAGTTTCATCATCTTCACCTTCTTGTCATCATGAGTCTCCGCTTTCTTTCGTTCATCTTCTGAGGACTAACCCTGCCGCCGCTGTGTCTACCTTTTTCTAAGCCAGATCTTCGTCAATACTTCGGGGTTTGTCACATTGGTCTCGCTAGCCCCCATTATGTACCCCATATATGCTTTGTGTTTCAGATTAAGATTTTGATTTCAGTCTCGAAAGGCATATTTGATTTCTGTTGATAGTCAGCCATTGACATTTGGTCTAGGGGTGTTGAGTGGGATTGTTGGCCCACCAAGTGTTTGATGAAAGGTTTTACTTGCCTTCTCAAGTTTCTCCAATGAGTTCTGCTGGGAGGTGGTTCTTCAGCTTATCAGGTAATAACTTCCGTAGGGAGAGCTATGTTATATTACCCATTCAATGAGTGAACTTGACTTCTTTTTTTTCCCAACATGAGCAAGTACGGAAATATATCTTTTTATTCACTTATTTAGAAATGACATTCACTTTATTTAGGTAGGAAAATGTCTACCCCATCTCGCATTGAAAAGAATTCAACAATGGGTGTGAATGCATATATAATGAGGGAGTAGCAACAACATTTCCCATTTACTGAGGTAATCTATTTCTCATGCTTCATATTCCATATTTGCCTCAAGCTGAGGTTCGCTCACGATATGTTTTTTTTTTTTTTTTTCATTTTCAGGACCTAATAACAGCGGCACCGAAGAATTAGTGTATAGAAACTGAGATGGTCTTTTAGCTTTGGCTAGAAAATCCAATATTTCAATGGTTTAAAAGTTACGCAATAGTGTATACTTTTTTTGTTTTATTTTGGACTCCTTATATTTGTTTACTTAGGAGTTAGGTAATAATGGGTTGGTATTGTAATTTGTGATGCCTATTTCCCTGCTGTATCTAAAAGCAGATATCATTTGTTTACAAAAGAAAAGATAAGTCTATTACTTTGTTGAACCGTTTGTTTATTTCATGTGTTGATGGATCTGTAAAGGGAAACTGGGCTCCTTTTTGTCATGAAAATGAGGCCATCTACATGCCCTGTGATGCATGCTGTGATTATTCAAATTTGGCAACCACACGTTTCTTTTGCATTTTTGATTCTGCTGCTTCAATGGATAATGCCTGCCGCTTTACAAATTTTCTGTAGTTCATTTCGATTGTGCATCAAGTCGATTTACCCTGCTTCTTTGAAAGGCAATTCTTGTGTAGAGCTCCGTCTACAGATTTCATTTTATAGGTAGACTGTGACTGAATAGAGAAGATACATCATGCTTATGTTATCGTACGGGCTCGACCTGGTTATGTAGTTATTATTGATCATGGTATTTCCTTCTCCCAAGTTGCAGATAATCTTACATTACTTGTCATTGATTTCATGTTTTCTTTTCAATTCAATCAATCTTTTCTATTCTTTGCTATGCATATAATCTTTTCTATTCCTAACCATTGGTAGTTGAATTTCCAAGTTCATTATCATTTCACAAACAGATTAGATAGCCCAAATTATTGAGAGACTTCATTTGTCTCCAATTTTGCATTGCATTTGATTGGATCTGGGCATTGTTTGTTTGTTTGTTACTTTGAACAGGTCAGTGGTTATATTCTTAGAGAATACAGTCACCTTCTGGCCAGACGACTGGGATGTGAGATGAACCTCTTCGTTAATTTATTGTTCCCGTCATTTATTTGGAGCTTGTAGCTCTTGCTTTCTCACAAATGTGTTGAAATTCTTTGACTTATCCTATTGCATTTTCTTTTTTTCAGGTATGAGAGTTGCATTGATGCTGAGATACAGCAAAGTGCCGTTGAATATTTTACATTGAGAAGGAAAGGTGTAGCACTGGTTGAAATGCAGCATTGTGTCAATCGGATAAAACTCGTTCCCTTCTAGTTTCTAATTCATGTTGTCTAGATTATAAGTGAATTTGTTGTCTACTTCTGTCCCTGGCTAAATGGTTTATCTTAATTCATGTTGTAGAGATTATCAAAATGTGCTTTGGCAACATTGTAACTCTTGATTATTTGAATGTAATAGTTTTCGGTTAGTGTAGTGTTTTGAATATAAATTATTGGTGAACAGTGGAGAAATTAAAAAAATAGCACTAGCTAAATAAATTTTTCAGAAAAATAATATTCCTGGCGTTTTACAAAAACCCGGGAAAGGGGTTGTCTATGCTTGGACCGGAAAATACTCTATGGCGTTTACTAAACACTGAGAAAAACGCCGATAAGTATTCCCGGCGTTTTCGAAACACCATTTCGTATTTTTAACAGCAGCATCGCCAGCGTTTTTTAGAATGCTGGGAAAAAACACTGGGAAAAGTTTTCCCAACGTTTATGCAACTTTTACTAGCGTTTTAAAAACACCGGGAAAACCCTTATTTGTTGCGGTGCCATGTAATTCATTGACCAAACTAAGGCACTTGATTACTTGTAAATAGGGAATCACGAGACAAAATTATATACACTATCAATTATAAGCACAATTACTATTGCGCTTTTATTTCACGTGTTCTAACTTGAGCACCAGAGTACCTTCCGATTGGTAACAATCAGGTGACACTAATTGGTTATTCTTTACACGGGTTATAGCAACAACTTGGATTTAAGAGACGAATTGAATGAGAATTAATGAATGTTCGCAACTCCTCAATTTCTGCTCTTAATCTTTTTTCTTGTAAATTCTAATAAATTACAATATTTTTGAATTACGATTTCACCCCTGTACTCACAATTTCGTTCATGCTCACGGGTTATGTGACTAGAGTTCTAACAAAATGGAATTATATACTACCCAAACATTATGCGTCGATCTAGGTTTTTTGGTATTGTTCAAAACAATTATATAAATAATAATCTTATTGCTTTTCTGATTGTCCAGGATA
The DNA here is from genome assembly GCA_014822125.1 of Arbutus unedo. Lineage (NCBI taxonomy): Eukaryota > Viridiplantae > Streptophyta > Magnoliopsida > Ericales > Ericaceae > Arbutus > Arbutus unedo. Next base: position 9,581 of record JABCMJ010029712.1, on the reverse strand, counting down.
ATCATTGAATTAACAAAATGTCTAGAAGTTCGGACACATTCGAAACTAAATGTGTCTAAAATCGTTGGATGTACACGTGATTCACAAACTATTAAAAATTCTACGTGATTCAATAATTTCAAACATATCTATATCTGAATATATCCGAATTATTTGTGTTCGTAATATTATCAGTGAATTAAACAGCCACGCAATCATCTTGTGTCATGACATCATCCGGTGTGAGCTACCGCACTCCAAGGACTGTACAAGCAATAAAAACTGAAGGCAGAGGGTCAGAGGTCATTGACTCTATGAAATTTTAAATCCAAAATAGAAAGTCTAAAAACACAATAATTCGTGCACAGATTTGAATATAAATGTATTAATAATTATGTAATGTACATAAAACTTTTCACAATCATATAAGTTTTACGTACATTCAACTATTCCAAATATAAATATGTCTGAATGTATACAAATAAATATATTCCTAAACTTATTCGAAAATAAGTTAAGCATAACAAATGGGAGTACATTGTTTAAAAAAGAAAAAGGGATCTCCCTCGAGGTTCCTAACAAATACAAAGTCCCTTATTACTCTAATCTTTCTTATTTTCTAAATTATCACACTTATCTCCCCTATCGTCAAAATCAGTTAAATATCGTTAACATTCAAACTTCAAGTTTGAAATTTGTTTTTGACAAAACAAACTCTTCCATAATTTTGATCACGTATAATATAGTCTATACTGAATTTTCGAGATTTTTTTAAAACTGAAATTCGAAAAAATTTTAAAACGCTATCCGAAGTAGAAAAATCTTAGAAATTTAATCCAAACTATTTTGAACGTGATAAGAATAATGCTATAGTTTTCAAAAGCCTAAGTTATTGAATATCTAGAGAAAAATAAAAGTCCGTAATTTTTTCCTTCCGAATTCATAGTCCAACCGCTACACAAAAGTTCACATATAACACGTAGCAAAAGCATTTTTTTTCTATACACCGTGAAACCAAAAGGTAAAATATTCTTGGTCTTTTGAAATGTAAAAATACCTCGGTAACCAAAGACTTATTGGACATTAAACTTAGGCTAATTAAACTAAAGACAGTAATAAATGTGTGAGAGATAAAGGAATATTCAAAGGGAAAAACGATAAGAGAGCAGCAAAGAGTTTATATTTTGATATACAAATACAAATTGTGCACCATAACTGCGTCGGTGGAGATTTATTACTCCCAATTATATAAAAAGCAACAGTAAAAATAATAATGTAAAAAAATTAGTAAGAGAGCACCTCAATAAGCTGATGAAAACAAAAAATTAACTGATGTCCCAATATATCCTAATCTTGTCAAATAAGCAATCATTTAAACATTGTGGTGTTAGAAGGTGAAGACCCTTCACTAAGATGCCCGTTCGAGTTAAGTTAGTGCCTTGAAATCAAAAATAGATTTTTTGGACAGTGTCTTGAACTACCGGTAATAAGTGTCAGGAGCTTGGAATTACCAGTGGTAAATGTTTCTCACCTTTTTGGGCAATGCCTGGAACTACCAGTAGTGACTAGTACTATATGTAGTAAGGGAATGCGTGATAATCCTATTGTAAGATCTTCAAGATTTGTTTTCTTAATCTAATTAGGATTTTATCTTTTCCTATTGTTTAGGGATTTGTTATATATATTTTTTGAGAAATTTCCTAAGAGATATGCTTTGAGATATGATTTGTTATATATATCTGTAGGAATATTTCCTAAGATATCAAGACATCTATTAAGAGAATATAGAAGCTTTCAAAAAGAGTGAGAGAGGCAAGAAAAAGTACAGATTTATGTGAGATTGTGAGAAGACTTTACTCATTGATTCAATTCATAGTGGACTGGTGTGGCTCCTGTGATTTTTTCTCACATTGAGTTTTTTCATGTACATCTTGTGTCTCGTTTCTGTTTCTATTACACAAGTATAATTTTTTTCGTTCAATAATTTACTATTCCCAAAATCTATAAAAAGAATTGTGGAATTAAACGTTGTTGTTTCAATTTTCCGGATCCATAACAAAAGATTCCCATATTAAAATTCGAATCCACAAATAGGACAAAGGCTCAGTTGCCTAGCTAATGTTGGCGATATTATTTAATTTATTTTTAACTACAGAAAATACAAGGATAAAAAAATTACGGTAATTGGAAGTGACGGTACCATCAAAGGAAGACGTTAATCATCTGATAAAATTTAATTAAACCTTATTAGAAATTTTGCCGAATAAATAGACGAAGGTTTTGCTTGGCAACTAGGTGCTCTTGTGCATGGCGGTGCTGCCAAGAATGGAATCTTATTTTTTGACATGTGAAATGTGGTTAAATAGCAAAAAGACTGATTAAAGGTATGTGTTTTTGTTTTTTGATAGCCGAGTATCCAATCGATTTTGAAATTATTCACATCCTAATGCCTACTAGTCTTTGGAGAATCAATCTCACCGTCTACTAGCGAGGGTCTTATATATTTAAAACAAAACTTTTTTGCCATATATAGACTGACCCATAAGATTTCACAACACTTAAGATTAGTGTTGAATCCGAATATCTCAAGATCAATTCTAATCAGACAAAAATAAGAAGCTTTAGGCAAATTCGACTTATAACGGGAAGCTGGACATTGAATGAAACTGTAATTTTAAGAAAAATGGATTTGAAGTGTCTGGATAAAACTTATGTTATTAGTATTTGAAGAGTCTAAATATGGGTTCCATAGAGATTGACCAGAGCAGCTAGCCGGACCAACTAGAACAGCCAGCCGATCAGCTGGTCTATTACCCGCTCAGTTAGGAAGGTTGCTCGGCCCGAACACTATGGACGCTACGCAGATACTTCTCCGGGGAATCTACATGATTTCTTTAATTGCGCACCATATGCTCCGACATCTCCTAGATGATACAAGAGGAATCAGTCCGGACCACTCGATTGTTGGAATCACAGGCGAGAATTATTCCCAACCTTAGAGCATCTCTAAGAAAAATGTCAAATTTTTTTTTATGACTTATGTGGTAAATTGACATCTTCAAATTTGACATTCAAATTTTTTGATCTCTAATAAATATGTGAATTTTACTTTCAAATTTGACATTCAAAAACTATAGTCTCCAGCAAAGATGTCAAGTGTATATTTTTGCTATTTTACTTTTTCATTCTTTTTTTTATCTCTTTTATTGTATTAAATACAATGAATACTTTACTTATATATGTTTAGTAATATTTAAATAGTTTTTTTTTTGAAAGGCGAAATTTGCATGGAAAAGAGAAGTAAAATCGGAAATACAAAGGGTTGGTGGGGTACAAAACCCATACAGTAAATGCTTGCCTACCTAAAACTACACTTGCACAATCGGAATGTAAATTGACCCACTCCAACATGGACACTGAGCCACTCCTATGGCCTCAATACAGAGCCCCACATTGAATTAAAGCTGAAGGGTTATACAAAACACTGTTTAGATCTAAAGATTCCTGGTCATTGGTGTTCACAGCCCCCTGGATCCATCTGAAGCCAATACCCTCTTCTAACCGCTCCCATTCCATCACTGTAGCGTTGAAACGACACCGGTTTTTAGCTGCCCAGACAGAGTAGATCACCATTGAAGGAGGGGAACGCCACAGAAGGACAGACAGTCTGTTGGATCCCTTGGAAAATTTCCAACCCGACCACCAGATTAAAAGATCCACTATAGATTTAGGGGTAACCCACTGTACTTTCCACGGAGAGAGAAGATTGCACCAGATTCCCCAAACGGATAATGGAGCAGAAGATGATCTTGCGACTCTAGCTGTTTACCACAGAAGGAGCACATAGCTTCACGAAGACTCAACAAACCCAAATAGAAAAGCTTATTTGTTGATTTGATTCTACCTTTCCAAGCCAACCAACCCAGAAATTGGACCTTAGGAGGAACAGAACTAGCCCAGACACAGATAGGAGGTGTTGTTCCCAGGTTAGACAGTGATGCTTCTACTCCCTTGTCCAGTGATTGAATTGAAAACCCCCCGATTGATTCCATAGCAATTTATCCTCTCTGTTTGATGGAACAATTGTAGAATTATGCCACATTTGATCAATTGTTGATAGTTGTTCTTCTTCCCAGGAGAACAAATTTCTTCTAAATTGTAATTCTTGCTTGATAGTATTAGTTTGAAATATAGTAGCCAAATTTATATCTTTGTTGGAGCATATATGAAATAATCTAGGAAATCGTACATACATTGGTTGCTCTAGTATCCCTCCAGAAACTGGTATTTTGCCCATCTCCAACTTGCAGCTTGTGAAACCTCATATATAAATCAAATATTGACTGTTGATTCTCTTTGATGCTCAATATGCCTTTCCACATGGTCAAGCCCTGATGTGCCCCTCCCACCTCTAGATACCAAGCTTTGTTGGAGATCTTGTAGATAGCACATATAACATTCCTCCAAAGGCTATCCTTTTCCATCGAAAATCTCCACCACCATTTAATGAGGAGGCAGGTATAATTAATCAATGAGACGGACAATATTTAGATAGGTTTCTTTAGAATATTAAGCTCTTTTTTAGTTTTAAACTTGTATTTTTATAAAAAGAGACCGGAACAAGTCTGAAAAAAAGCTTTTCAACATTAAATTTGATCAAAACTTATCTTCGCCATCAACCATGTCTCAAAAGAGATTGAATCAATTAGCTAATTGTCCATTGAAAAAGCTTTAGTAAAAAAACTTGATTATGAGAATTTAATTAATACTTTTACAGCTAAACATGTGAAAAAGACATTGATGTTCAAATAATAAAATTTTAATTATTAAAATGATGATTTATTTTGAAGTAATTATATATTTATATATATATATTTTTTGGAATAGTAATATTTGTGTTATAGATACTTTTTATTATATTTGTATATTTCGCAAAATATACAAATGCCTCAATTAAAAAATTTGCTTCGAATCTTCAGAATCTTAGAGCTAGCACTGTCTCCAAACTAACCCAACTTATCAGCTGGCTTCTCCAAATTTCTTCATCTATAAAATGAACTATAATGGAGTGGCATTAGTGCTTTGACAAAAGAAGGTGTTGCATAATAATTTTATTGTTGACAAAGAAATCCTTTTCCAATGTTCGTAGCCAATCACTTAGTGACGCACTGGTCCTGGTCCTTAATGATGGGAAAACTGATAATCACAGCCTTTATGAAAACTTGATGGATTCTGGACTGGAAAATGAATACCCCTACTTAAAAATTGGATAAAAAAATCAACAGAAATATGTCTAATACTGAATAAAGGAGTTCCAAATTTCTTTCTGTCATTAACGATAAATTCGGTAACTGTCCATCAAATTGCAAATCAAATATTTGTGCCATTTAAACTTGTCTTCCAATTAAAGATTTAAAAAAAAACCCTTGCCCTCCAAACCCCACCCACCCACCCACCCACCAACACTGAATTGTTTTGAGCACCACAGGGGGAGCCCTAGGTAATTCTGGGATCCTAGCATTACTCTATTTTTTCAAGATAAATGTGCTTTAAAAGTTTACAAACAACACTCAATCAATGTGATTTTCGGGATGTTTTCAATGAGTTTTAAAAATGAATAGTTTTTAAGGACTATTTACGCTGAAACTGAATGAACCAATCTCTTTCCCTTTTAAGGACCAGAGAGAAATAAAATCCATAATTTTAGTGTACTTAAGTGTGATTTTACAACTCTTTGAACTGACTTTACCTGTTTGTAATTTGTTATTATGTCGGTCGTCCTAAAATTTTGCATTAGCAGTTAGCACGTGTACAAATTTAGTGCTTTGAAACTTGTACGACCAAAAAGAAATAGTGAAGGATTGAAATCATGAAAGAAAAGTAGTTTAAGATTCGCAATTTTATTCCCCCTCATCGTGTCCATTTCTCCTAGTCTAACCACACAGCTTACCAAAGCAAAGGGTTTACGTACCCTTAGAGCAAGTGCAGCAGTGTAGGTGTATTAGGTTTCTTAGCTTTTTTGAAAAGAAACCAGTTAAAGAAGTCCTCTAGTAGTCTCGCTATATCATCGCCAAAACAGTTCTACCTATAGTACCTCGCTTAATTTACCGACATACTGTTCATGACCTTCCAATTATTTTACTCTTATTTTTTGTCTACGGTACCCTACCAAAAAATTATGTTGGTTGCTTTATAATAAAAAATTAGTATTTTAAGAGGAAATAGGTAAAATAGAGAATGTTAGTGGAGTTTTGAAAAAAATAATGTCTAGTTAAACTAAAATTATGCACTGCCGAGTGGGAAAAATACCTAATAACTGTTGCACTTGCTCTTATTCTTGCTTTAGAATTGAAACTGAACCTAACTTAATGTCCCTTATTCGCACAGCAAGACTAACATCCACCCCAGCTAGTTCTATCCCACTCCCACCACCTTAATGATGGCCAGCGGATACAAATCATTTTCTGGAAAAGAAAGGCATCTAATGCATCATAGTTCCAATAAATGAGACCCATATTACCAAGTCGATCAGGAAAATTAGTTATCTATTTGGAATAGCAAGTGGGGGAATAAAATTCAGAGATGAAAAATTTTAATTAATAAATAAATTATTGTATTTCAGACTAGGAAATACATATATATTTTAACCTAATCATTTATAATACCACCAATATTCACATGTTTGACTACCCAACCGGTCTCGAGGATTTTCGACATATACGAAAGGACGATAGTTTAAAATATACATTAATTGTATAAATGATTCAAATTCATTTAAATATACATTAATTGTTTAAAAAGATAGTTTATTTTGTTTTCAATACATTAAATATTTCGGGTTATTACAGATGTGGGACGCTTGACCACTATCCAGACATCTACTGAGACTCTCTTTCGCATGTTCAGTCTCACAGCTGGCACTATAATCTGTCAGTGGTGTCACAATCTCTCCCACTTAGGAACACACTCCCTCGTGTGTGGGGAATTTGTCCCATATTGTCTCGATTGGTGTAGGTACGTTCAGATACCATTTGTAACGACTTGCTCCCGCCGAGTATAATATTGTCTGGATTGACAACCCAAACTCTATAAACTTCCTAGTAGATCATTTCATCTTTGCATTACCATAGTACAAACACGTTTAACTATGAAATTCGATTGAGCTTTTGCACTAGCTAACCCCAAAACCAGTCATAACAAATGATACTTTGGGGGCTAAAATATGCATATTTTGGCACCTACCGCAAGTTGAAGTGATTCTAACTCGCTAATCACTTTGATCCATGTGTTGTTAACCTATCATACGTATGGGACATACATCGGAATCGTGGAAAGTGAAATATGAAACCAGCCCTTAGTCAATTAGATCTTGCCGAAAGAAAGAAAATAGAAGTCCCGGATAAGTGGGTCTCAACCACAAGCAAAAAACCTAATAATTTAAGTTCAACTTTGCTCATTTGACCTTTAATTTAATGATTAAATAAAAAGGAAAAGGAAAGGGAAAAAAAGAATAATAACTAAAGGGTTAGTGCACATTTTATTGCAGAAAAACAAGTGTCATAGACAATAAGGAAAAGAACAACCACACCACCAAAACATAATGTAATGCCAGCGGCACTTTGTTTCCCTGATTTAGTGTGGGGAGGTCTCTTTCAAAATTGCCTTTAAAAAAAAGATCTCTTTCAAAATGATGGCTAGGAAGCACTTACAAATACGGGATACAAATACGATACGATATGGATATGGCAATAAGATAAAACCTAAAAAAAAAAAAATACGGATACGTCGGAGATATAACTGTAAAAAATAATTTTTATATAATTATCAGTCATGTACTACGTATGAAAAGGAACTAAAAAAAACAGAAGAGTAATTAAATTGCTAACACTATAATATCAAGCATTTAACATGAGCCAATTTTCAAGTCATCCAAAGTAATTCAGTATGCATAATCTATCAATCCATCTTTGTTATCTGCTGTGTAGTCCTCTAAATCCAACTACTATTTGTAAAAAACTTTAAAAAATTCTTGTGTAAATTGTCTATATGTCTATATCTATATTTAAATTTTCAGTCCAGCAGAATAAAATGAGTGACAGAACTAATTTAGCGGAAGACAGGACTATGAGTCTATGAGAGAGAGAGAGAGTGAGAGAGAGAGAGAGAGGATCAAGAGAGTAGAGCAGCGAGAGTGAGAAAGAGATTGAACCTGGATTTTATGACAATTGCAGATGTTGATTGGAAAAGCCAAGAAGAATTTGGTGCAAGTCCAGCAGGATTTATAGGATCTATTTTTACTCCTATCATTGTAAACATCGTAATGTGTATTTACATATATACATTTCATTAAGATTTGCCCTCTCATATTTATTTTACATTTTTAAAATTTTTATTTTTACTCTCGTCGTATTCTTAAAGTATCTGGCCGTATGCTAGAAGTATCTACCGTACGTATATCCGAAAAGTATCCAAAATTAAAATAATATACTTGTAATGTTGAATACTTATTTGGCGTATCATATACATATCTCAAATGTATCCGATACGCGTACGTGACCAGTTTCAGAGTATCCGTGCTTCATAGGTACATAACAATGTTAAGTACTTATTTACTTAAGTTCTATGCTTTTTTATTTATATTACATGTTATAATTGATAAAATTACGCATACTTATGGTTAGTTACCATTTATTTTTTCATGGATAAAGAGAAATTTTATTAATAACTCGATAATGAGTATTGGATATATAATCAAGCATCCTAGTTAGAAAGGTATTCTAATTCTAATTAAGTTGGCATCCCTATGCTAAATTATGATCATATGCTAACATAAAATCAGGAAAAAAAAGAACGAAACATCCAACTGTCGAATGTCAAATGCAGTACAAGAGGAAAGAAATAGGAAATAGCCAACAAGTTCAGGTAGCGAAATCAGATCCCGAGACACCTAATCCCATCGAAGTTCGTCTTGAACTCATCCACTGTGACCACTGTAATGGTAATGTTTTTTATTGATCCAGATAACCATACTTGTAGAATATCAGAAACTACATTAGCAACAGGATTATTGCTTTTGATCACCAAATCATTTCTTTTTTAGAGAGACAACATGACAGCATAAAAACCTATTTTCCGAATGTGTTTTTTCAAATTGTAGAACTTCTTTGAAAATCATAACTCAGTGACTTCAATCATGCTTGAGGGGCTTACTAAGAAAATACAGAATATAAAGAATGTGGAGCTCTGAGTAATCTTTGGTTCTGTTATTCATCTTCCCTGAAAACAAAGAGATTACACAGTGTATTTATATACACTCAAGATACTAACAAACCCAACTGACTTCCGTAACAAACTCCTAACCGACTTTCTAACAACACTAACTAACTTGTAACAGATTTTAACTAATCAGCTGACTTGGCAATCCAAGGCTTTCTTGATCAACCAATCAGAAGAGAGAAGAGGAGCAGCTTCAGAGCAGAGAAGAGAAGAAGCTTCAACTATCATATCTTGAAATCTGCAGAGGATGAAAACCCATTACTTCATTGTTGTTACTGGGAAATGAACTAGTGTCATTAGTATCCTCATTATGCCTAACATCCTGA
>JABCMJ010029696.1:0-15220 GCA_014822125.1 Arbutus unedo | reverse complement strand
TACCTCTTAATCTCAAATATTCACTATCAAGCCAACCCCTTTGAATTTATATGTGATTGAACTTGTCGGGAGAGATTCTAAAGTCTAATTCTTTTACTAAATTTTGCTAACTGAAAACCCCAAAGAAATGGTATCACAATTGTAATTGATTTTATTTCTATTTAGCCTTTTTTTATTCATAAATTATTATCAAAATACATATAGTCAAAATATTATAATCTTAAAAATAAAATTACGTTATTTTACTCACACTACGTCAACGCTACAAAGCTTGCACTATACCCCTAAATCCTTCTTTCATTAGCTCAAGGGCAAAATGTGGGCTGCAACTGCAGACTATGAAGCTCAAAAACCTTGATATTAACTGGTCAAGCCCTACTAGCAAGGGCACTGTACACGTGGCAGGAACCCATTTGGCGGAGCCAACTGTCTTCCGCGCGCGGTAGAAAGTCTCGTGGGGACGTTAAATACCAACGGCAAAGTGCGCGGGTCTGCAGTTACTACTCCCACACCTCCTCCGCCTCTCTCTCTCTCTGAGAAACTTTCTCTCGCTAGTCTCCGACTCCTTTTCTAGTGTTTCAATGACAGATGATCGACAAATATGAAAGTAAAGAGGAAAGCAATCGCAGAACTCTACTAAGATCATTTCCAGGTTTGATTTCTACATTTCCTTTGGAATCATATATACTTATGCGTATATATATTTGTGCATATGTCACTTTGAGGTTAGAATTTTATTTTGTGATTTTTATTATTCATGATTTGTTTAATTAGCCTGCAATGGGAAAGAATGGAAGCGGCTGGTTTTCGACCGTGAAGAGAGTTTTCAAACCGTCGGCCAAAGAGTCGCCGGAGAAGAAGGTCAGATCATACATATGTACATGACTATACATACGATTTTTTTCAAATAATGCAGTGAACATTGAAAAAACAGAGTAAATTCGGTATGTCCTGTTTTTTTATTGTGTTCTTGTATCAGATTTTCCTGATCTCCTTCTTCCATCATATATTTTTAGAAAGAAACGATCAATGATTCAGTTTCATTTTCATTTTCTTGTTACATATACATTGCAAGCATATCAAACAAGGATTTTCGGTATTAAATTGTTTTCTAAATACTACACATGTATAAATATGCAAATTGGAACATTATGCAATTATACTGATACTATTCATCTTGATTAGTATCATTTTATGATAGACTATCAAATTTTACGTGTTCAAAGACACGTTACAATGCGATTTGAATTCATGCTAAATTATCGAACCGATTTCGTATTACCCCAACTCTAGCTCCTATCAAAAATTTAAAATAGCCATCACACAATGCAAAAAAATATTCATTCGTCAATTTGATCAAATAGAGGTCTAGTACTTTCCTAACTACATTATTCCTACATTTAGATGTTCCCGTAACTCCTTTCGATTATGAAAAAGTAGATTTCATCTTGGACTTTTTTTTTTGGTTATTTCTTGAATTTATTGCTGTACTTTAATAAAGAAAGAAGATCGAACGATTCCGTTATATGTTTAGACACTTTCAACGAAACTTCTATAATATGTTGAGTATCAGACACAACTCACTCATTCCAAAATTTGTGTCCACGTCCATTTCTTGGCCTCTTTTGTACATTAAATGGAACAGTAATGATCAATGGTGTAACCAAATTAGAAATTACCTGCTCTTACCGTTTCATCTTCTTTCCATGAACATGAACATGGGCATATGGTCCCCCCCGAAGCCCAAATAGGGCCGGAGATTTCAATGCTCATCACAAACACATATCATGCCACCCAAGCAATCACATCATCGATATTGATCATCATGTGATTTTCATGTTAGATCACCATCAATACAAAAAGACTAAATGTTGGACATGATCCATTTAACTTTTACTGCTATTTTACACAAATGTCCTCATAATATTTTGAAAATTGTTCCAGTGGCCTCAAAATTTCAAGAGACGAGTGTACAACAAGATGTATCATGCATAAAAATAATGTCGTTTTGATACTCAAAATGTATCAGCATTTGGGCACAATACATTGAGCGTTCGGATGCACGCTACACACTCTACTACATAAGAGAGTCCCCGCTTCTAAAATTTCGATACTTGCCCTGTGTCATCAGAGAAAATCTAAAAACACAATTTTTTATAGATAGATTCGGACACAGATGTGTTTTGAAACCGTCTAATGCACTTTAGACCCTCCAAAATAATATTAGCTCCCACGTGTATCGAATGATTCGTAATACATCTGTGCACGAGAGATGTGTTCCTACACTAGCCGGTGTCACTCCATCTTTCATACGTGATCTGTTTAAGTAAAATGTTGAATATGATTATGATAGCGTTATTGGTTAAATTTTAGAGTTTAGTAATGGTCGATGTGATTTTTCAGAAGGACAACGTGGACAAATGGCAAAATCAGGCGCCGGAGGTTTTGTCATTTGAACATTTTCCAGCCGAAAGTTCACCAGATGTCACAAATATTGAGAGCGATGGTGAGTCGTCTCCGGTGACTGAAGATCGGGATCATGCCATTGCTGTTGCTGTTGCAACTGCCGCAGCTGCTGAAGCCGCAGTTGCCGCTGCACAAGCAGCCGCGAAAGTTGTCCGGTTGGCAGGATACGGACGCCCATCCTCCAAGGAAGAAAGGGCTGCCACTCTCATACAAGCACATTACAGAGGATACCTAGTATCTCTCTCTCTCTCTCTCTCTCTCTCTCAATAATTCATCAAATTATTTGTTGTGTCAATTTAAAAAAAGAATTGCACCAAACGTCAACCAAAGTTTTGTTTGTCCAGTTGGATGGAATGCATCAATCAGTTACCACAGAATCAATATCCTAATCCAATTTTGTCAACAGCTTGAAAGCAATTTGCCACTGATTTTGCAGGCTAGACGCGCCTTGCGTGCATTGAAAGGACTAGTTAGGCTACAAGCACTAGTCAGGGGACACAACGTGCGAAAACAAGCCCAAATGACAATGCGGTGCATGCAAGCGTTGGTTCGAGTACAGGCGAGAGTAAGGGCACGTCGACTCGAAATGGCAAATGGTCAGAAGCTTCAGAAGAGGGGCGAGGAAGAAGATGAAGAAGTGAAGGAAGATCAAAAGCAGAAGCGGAGGAGTGTATGGGACGGTGGAAACCTAGGAATGGAGAAAATCATGGAAAGCAGTGTGAGGAAACATGATGGGGTGGTGAAGAGAGAAAGGGCTCTTGCTTATGCTTTCAGCTATCAGGTTGGTTGGTTAGTTGTCATTGTGTTTTTTAGAAATTAAAGTAGTTCTTTCCTAGAATATTAAGTTGAATTCCAAACGAGGTCTTAAAATAAGTATGATCAAGAAAAGTGTAAAATAATAGAGCAAGTCAACCCAAGTCTACATATTAAAATATAAATATATCTAAAATCATTAAATACATGTAAAATTCATATTATTTTAAAAAAATTTACGTATAATAAATAGTTTCGAATACATTTGTTTAAATTTATGTACGAAAAATTGTGCTGGTAGACTTTTTACAAACTTGAAAAAATATAATATTGTCACATAGAACGAGACTAACAAACGAATATGTATAAGGACTTGTAATAGGGAAAATTATTGGGTAAAGACAAATTCAAAACTACAATTAAACTCAGTGGAAAAATTACTAGTATTTTTCAACAAAACCAATAGGGATAATGATGCAAACCTTGTCAAAATTTATGAATTAAGGTGTAATTTCAGAAACTTTTTGAGGTCACTCACCTGATTGGTCCCTTAATAGTCATTGCATAAGGAGAATAAAGCAGTGAAATAAAAATAGGAGAAAATAAAATGGCAAGCGGCGTCGTAGTCATATTCGTTATGCACTTGAAAATTTTGTTATTCATAATACACAACATAATGTGTTGTGCGTTAAAATAATGTCGTTTTAGCAATTAAAAATGTTGACTAAACACCTGTTTAGATAATATTTTATGGTCAAAACGTTACTATTTTGATACGCAACACATTGTACAAACTTTACTTTCTCATGCGGTTTTTACTCCAATTATCTCCATTATTTCCAATCAATGTTGAATCACCAAATTTTCCTCAATTGAAGAAGCAACAACAACAACAACGGCAACAACAACAACAACAATTATTATTGAATTCGGATTCAACTCCAAATGAAGTTGGATTCTACGTAGACGAAAGTGAAAAGGAACGATGGGGATGGAATTGGCTCGAGCGATGGATGGCATCGCAACCGTACCCGGTCCGCAACTTGGCACCGATAGAGGCCTCCTATATGGCATTTACCACCACCGATGGCACCTCCGAGAAGACCGTCGAAATGGACTCTGAAAATGTCAACATGGGTCACGAGATCGGTGGTGACCCAATAGAACCAGCCCAATACTCGACCCGACGAAATTCGGGCTTCAACAATGTCCCAAGCTATATGGCTCCAACCCAATCCGCGAAAGCAAAGGTGCGGAATCAGGCCTTGGGCCGGCAGCGTAGCCCATCAGTGGCCCACTGGAACTCATCTGCGAAGAGAGGAACAATTGTTGGGTCTGGTTGTGACTCGTCGAGCTCCGGCGGAGGGACAATGGCTTATCAGGCCCCCAGGAGCCCAAGGCCAAAAGGTAACGGCCCAAATTTTCAGGCTAAATGGAGTGCAGGCTATAGCCCGGATTCTAGCAGCGATGATAGGGCACTGCCTTTGGGAGGTCATGGTCATGGGTGGAGGCGTAATTTTGGTTAGGTTGTGTTTGTGTGACCTTTAATAACGTGTGTTATTTTAACCCTTCCCCTTGGATTATTTTTTGTCATGTAATCCTTCATGTGTTATGAATTGTAATTTATTGGTACTTTATTTGGTACAATATGAGGCTTTTTTCCTTAATTAAGTGATAATTTTTATTCTCTATAACGAATTCATTCACAAAGTTCGCAGTATTATCAGCTAATTTTTGAAAACTATTGATCATGTATGATTATGACTTAGGGGCCAAATTAGGGGGTGGGGGGATTCAAATTTAAAATCTTATAAAAATTAGACAATTTGTTCTATTCCGTTCGAGTTTTGTTTCTCTAGAGAATATGAGATGCTCAAAATGAAAGTGTTCGTCGTGTTCTTGATTTTGGAGTGAATTCCATAGAGGAGCTTGTTTTTTATTGTTACCTTCCAGTCGACTTGTCCTACACATGAGATAGACTAAGATAGAGATCTCTCTAAAATAAGTAAAACTTTATGGTAGAGTTTTGGCATATAGGTTGTAACTTTTCAATTTTGTATTCAAGTAGACTTCACAACTTGATATTACGCAAAAATTGCCTCATCCTCCTACCTCAAATATCTAAACATTTTTTGAAAAGTAAATGAACAGTATGAAATGACTTTATCTGTAAAAAAGAATAGTTGATCAATAAAATCATAGACTTTGCCATTAGGGTTGTAGTCAAGCCATCAACTTTGACAATCAATCATACATAAGAAATTTCATCGATGGATAACTTTAGTATAAACATGATAAGTCGAATTCCTTTCTCTATTTTGAGGCCAACAAGGGACTAAGGGAATGCTCACAATTATGGGAAAAATCTATAATCTTAATTCACGTATTTTTTTCATATAGCCCCTTACATATACATAAAAATGAGAACTATTTGATCTCAAAATCTTTTCTGT
Source organism: Arbutus unedo (assembly GCA_014822125.1). Taxonomy (NCBI): domain Eukaryota; kingdom Viridiplantae; phylum Streptophyta; class Magnoliopsida; order Ericales; family Ericaceae; genus Arbutus; species Arbutus unedo. The sequence continues at coordinate 9,548 of JABCMJ010029696.1, read as the reverse complement.
CACAAATTTTTGTGATGTATAGTCTTTTCATTTGTGAGATTTTTTATTGATTGACTACAAATAGTATAATTTAGCCCAATAGTCAACTCCACAAATTGGGGTTGTGAAATTAGGCATGTAGGGGAATAGAAATTATCCCCAAAATCAACCACAAGAAAATGACTCAAAAATCCCTCCTTATCCTGTGTTCAAATTCAGGCAAATGCAGCATAATTTTGGGCTGGATTGTAATAATTCAGTTTTTATGGTTGTCTTTCTCCATGGCTCGAAAAAGCTCGGCTTTTGAGAGAACCATTTTCTCTCTCCTTTCTTCCAAACCCTTGATCATCCAACATCATAGGTAGATACAGAGACAAGAGGTATATACATATTTACCATCTCTCTAGCTCTTGAATTTATGCGTGTACGTCAATTTGGGAGAGAGAACGATGGTTCGCTGCGCATATCAATGTTTTTGTCCCGCAGAGAGAGATTGAAGATCTCTGGGCTGTATGAATTCGGGTTCAATAAATTGATTGATCGATAGCTGAGGAAACGATCGACTCGATTGTGGGGTATAATTCGATTCCACAATCATATACTCTCTTCGTTTCCCCAATTCGATTCAACACTTCAGGGATTCCAATTCCGCGAAACGATGTTTTCGAACCCTAATTCCATATTCTACGCCTGTATTGCGAAGAAAACCACGATCCTCGCCGAATTCAACTCCCGCGACGCCGATCTCGCGCTCCTAGCTTCGAAATGCCTCGAAAAGGCCCCTCCTCTACACACCTCCTTCTCCCACACAATCCGGAAGAGAACTTACACTTTCCTGATCGACGATTCCATCGTCTACTTCTCAATCTCAGATGAAAAGCTCGAAAATCCAGAAGTCCTATCATTCCTTAAAAGCGTGAAGGAAGCGTTCGACCATATCATTGGTCACGGGAATGACATCAAGTCTAAGGAGAATTTCGCTTCCCATTGTTTTCAGGGGGAATTCAATCCGATCTTCCACCAATTGTTGCCGTCACCGGTGGAGCTCGAAGGTCCGGATTCTAGAAGAGAAGTCATGAACCATGAACGTAGTGGGAGTTTGGATTCACCGAGGGGAAAGAGGGTTGGATCCGTGCCATTGCTTGGGGGAGGGGATGTCTCGAAAAGCTTGAAGAAGAAGAAGAAGAAAAGGAGTAACAATGTTGATTCAAATGGGGAAGAGAAAGATGGGTTGGGCGAGAACAAAGTTGATGTGTTTGATGATGCTGTTGTTTTGAGCAGGGACTTTTCTGTGTCAATGGCGAAGAGCAGCGGATTGTTCGCTGGGGATGTGGGGCAGCAGAGGGCGAAGAGGGTTTGGAAGAGGCATGTTTGGGTGGTTTTGTCACTGGATTTGATTGTGTGCTCCATCTTGTTTGGTGTCTGGTTGTGGATTTGCAGGGGATTCAAGTGCATTGATGGTTGAATTGAATTGGGTCTCGTTTGGTCCTGCTCTGGTTTTTGGGTAATGTCAGTCTCTAATTATATTAAAGTTTGAATCTATACTATATACGTACCGAATTGTTGTTGAGCTTCTACATGTAACACTGTGTTTCCTCGTTAAGGAACACATTCTTTGTTTGAATTTCTGGGACGGGTTGTAGTTCTCTCATTATACGGTTCATGATGTGCCTTGATATTGGTGTTTAATGGTCTATATATGCAAAAATTCTCTTATGAAATATTGTGATTGACATGGTGAATTTCACTTGAATGTTTTGGTGCTTTTGACATGCTGTAATATTGGTTGGTCGACTTGGTTGCTGATGAATGTGATTAGCAGTGTATGTCGAAATTGTAATCTTGACACTTTCGTATCCCCCTCTTTCCAGTAGGTTTGAATTCCTTTAGGTTTATAGCATTACCGGAGATCTCAGAATGGATTCTATCTCGCCAATCCCCATCTCTTTTGGGTAATCCTATAGCTAAGAGAATGAGACTTTGCTTTCTCCACCCAACCAATTAATCAACCAATTTCTCTACCCTCAAGCCTAATCTTACTAGAAGTCAATTCTCTGCCCCCGGATCATAAGCATAAGATTGCTTCGAAGTCTTTCCTTCCCCCGGATTCAATAAGAGAAGAAGCGATAAAAACCTTAAAAGCTATGATTTGTTGCTCCCCTTGCTTCTACTTTCTCGAGTGTCAGAGGATGTTGCCGTCTTTCTGGAGCTGAATTGTCTTCTCCTTTTGTGTGGAGATTTGTATTGACAGCAACATTGTTGCATAATAGAGTCCATCTGTTACTGCGATTTCAACTTTCTTGCTGAATCTTTGTCTCAAGGGTAACTTCAGTACTTTGCCCTACAGTTTGGACAGAAAACACCCAACTCCCCCAAGATTTCCAATCAGAACAATAAGCGACAACAAGCATAGGTTATGTGGAATCATATTTCAGAAACTAAAGATTGGCAGTCAAAGGTTGTTTCATGATCATTCATTGCAAGCTCTTCCGTTGATCAAGCGGATATTGTACATTAATATAGCAAGTGAGACTTTCGTATGGGACTTGTGCAATTTTAACTATCTGACAATGTGATCGCACTGGATCTGTGTTGGACAATCTCAGTGGTGAAATGCAAGGCCATGCTATGATTCCAATGGAAGAACTCTTGAAATTTTGGTCTTTTATTCTACAGCTGGTGTTAGAATTTTATTACTGGGTGTGACTTGAAACTGCCGGATGTGAGTTGATTTCAAAGTAAAACATACAAACTAGGCCTTGCATCTTTTCTGACGTTGATCATATATTCTTCCTTTTGAGCTGTCAAAATTCATATATATCCATTAGACACTTCAACTACCCTTAGTGTCAAAATTAGCAAAGTCAAAACTGTTGCCATGCTCCATCAGACCACATTGAATCTTCCTTTCAGTGGGGTGAGATCAATCTGCGTTCAGGGAAGTGAAATCCTTTGTGCATGTTATTGTTCAAAGAGACAAGAAGAGTGCACAGCTGGGTCCTGTTCAAAGACCCTTTGAGATAAAAGGATTCATGTGCTTACAAACGATGTTGGTGCTTATACATGTTGGATTCACACATATTGACAACATACTTCAAGTTCCAAGCTGAAAAATTAAAGCCATATCGGTATCCACATTTAGTGGAAACTTGTGATAAGATTCTACTTCATCATCTTCTCTTCCACGATGAAGTAGGATCTCTCGTTCTTTTCATTTCCTCCACAAATTTGATATCCACTCGCAGACTGACAATTGAAATGAAGAAAGTTCTTTTCCTTCCTCCACAAATTCGATATCCACTCGCAGACTGACAATTGAAATGAAGAAACAGGTTGTTGAAAATGGCTGCATCGCCAGTAGGTCCCGCGGCTATTTACTATTCAGAACCATGTTGCTGCATTACTACAGTTTCAGAGCTGTGCACCCTACCCCTTATCTCTCCGAGTCCTATTTTCAAAATCTCTCTCTCTCTTGCGTTGAACTTCTTCGTAAATCTACACTGCCAAGGGTAGCTGCAAAGGTCATTCATAGGTTCTTTATCATTTCCATCTTATATTGACTGATATACTGCTTGCTGCGTCTATCTATACAGAGGTCGAGATCACGAAATGACAACAAAGACCCACACTAGCAGATGGTAATATTAGTCAACATGAGCGTAAACTGACCCAAACACTTTGATATGTAAAAAAAAAAGGAGCGACAACAATCAAAAACATGATTCAAGATGGATATCAAACAACAGCCCTCCAAAAAACAAAATTCGTACTAAAAATTAGATAAGTACCCATAAACAGACACAGCAGATCTTATCCACGAGTAGGGTACTAAAATACTAACCCCCTCGTCAGATTAGAACTATACATGAAAATTTCTTATTTTAAAACCATGCGAACAAAATTTTGAACAACAAACATCCATTCCCAGGGATTCGATACTACTCACGAAAAATAGACTAATTCGGTATTTGAAGGGTGTGTGACGGACGTAGGACTAGCGCGTGGCTCTTTACCCGCAAGGGGTGAGCTTTTTATTGCCAGCACCGCGAGGATTGTCATCTTTCCAGTCATCCCATGCCCTTGCCCTGTCTTGGGCAGCATCATCATCGGCATCATCTTCATCTTCTTCTTTACCAGGCCTCGGCTTCGCATTGTCCTTGTACCATGCTGAATTGGCTTCTTCCATAAGCTTGGCATTTCTCTCCTGAAACTTATTCATCATCTCCATTTCTCTTAACCCAGCTTCCTCAATGCTCATGGTTGGCATTCTATTAAACCCACATAAATCGTGATTAAGATTAATACATAAAAGTAAAAATTATTGGACTCTTCATAACTAACTTGCCCTTTTAGCTGCCCAGTAGCTTCTCAATAGGAGTTACCACTGGTTCACTGGTCAAACTCAATCTGATAACCTCTAGATTGTGGATTCAAGTATGAGAACAACCACTTTGTGCATTTAATCCCAATGATGAAGTCCGAACCTACCTAACCCTCTCGCAACACCCCTCAGTGGGTACAAACTGGGCAAACTTCCTTTTTTTATGCTCAATTTTTTTGTTTATCAAGGCATGAAAATATACCTGTAACTAGGTTGGAAAACCTGTGCTGCCATCCTTTCTCTCTCACTTGATGGGTTTCCACCGATAAGACTCGCTGGTCCAAATATTAGCGGCTGATGTTTGTGTTCATGTGCCTGCGAAACCTGTGCTCTCCCTTCTATAACATCTTGAGCAAAAGTAGCACATGTAATCGGTGGAGCAGGGATAGTATATTGAACTCGAGTTGCAGCGTCACGATGCCAAGCTTCTGCTCTCTTGATGCGGTCATCAAGAATTGCCCGTGAGATCTCCTTCTCCCCTTCCTGAAAAAGAAATAGCAAAGAAAAAAATCAAATGATTGGCAGCTCCAATACACTTGCACATAAGAAATATATGTAACTGATCGCTCTGTTCATGCAAGATTCACAATATACGAGTCACTTAGAAAGGGACGGTTGAGGACCTCCAAAAAACGAAAATAAAAACAAGGAAAAATATGAAACAAGCACGACAGCCAAAACATGTGTGCTCATGTCAAACACTCCTCAAATGTTCCAACTCCTCTCCAGTACCCACAGATATTTTCATGTAAATTGGAGATGACAGCTTAGGCTGCATTCCAAAGAAACGTCACCCCTAATATCCGCAACAATCCTAACCTACAAAGAAAACGACAATCAATCACGCCTTTCTCCTACACCCAACGTGAAGTAAACTCAGGAGGTTAGTCAGCTGGTCCATCACCCCTTTGCACATTCCTCCTCACTTTTCAGCAAAAAAACAACACAACACAAACAACCCAAATGCCACTACCCAGTTCATGGAAATCTGCCACTGAAGCCTTTTTCTTTGCAGCAAGGAGAAGAAAAGGTTTTCTCCAAAGCATTACCATCCCCCTTCCTAACTTAAGTCTAGTTAATTTTGAGAAGTTAACCCACAGCCCAGATACACGAGTAATCAAAGTTTCCGTCAACACCCACCTCCAAAGATCCGTCCAGTGTTATACCAGAACCTCCACAGACGTGTGCCCATCAAAGGTTGTTAAAGATACTGATCACCACACACACTCTCTCTCTTACTGGAGTCCATATAACATGCAGATCAACAAGACAATACTTCAATCCTTACACCACACCCCCTTCAACATCAAGAATGCCTTGGAGCATCTGTTTCTTTAACTTATCCGGAGGGGGACAAAATACTTTCAGGGCTGAACAATATCTAGAACAACCTCATCACAGCCATTCAGGAAGGTTCCATAGTGTTACAGTCCAAACCAAGTTTCAAAATCAACGACTATCTCTTACTCATCATGTTTGAAGCTCAACAAAATTATACAGGAAACAACAAAGATGCAATAAATTGTCAAGTCAAGCGGAATGGCTGTTTTCATAGCAAAACAGTTCATCCTAGAGGCTACATTCAACACTGATAAAATCATAAGTCATGACCATCATGTTCGAGCAGAATAACATTGGAGAGAAAGCAGCTCAGATTTAAAAACTTGTCGTCTCAAAGAGAATGAGTGTCTATCCAATTGAAAAAAATTGCTTTATATTAGATGGGCATCTTCGTGAATGATCCACATTAAAAGAACTGAATCTGGGGGAAATATGATGAATAAAAACACTTTCTTGACCTTAATATCTTCGAATTAAAATCCTGAACAACAATAAGTTAAACATCTTCTTGGCCAGACTCGTTCTTGCATTTTGTTCAGGGGAGACCTTCTAGAAATGAACAACTCATTCTCGCTAAAACCCATAGGAAAAAGTAAAAAAAGCTTCAAGACTTGACACCACAATTTTATATAACTTGAAAACTTACAGTACACCAAAATATTTCATCCACCTCAAGCTAAATGTTACTCTACCTGTAATTGCTTCTCCTTTATTGCTGAAAGCATTTCTTCTTCTTTCTTTAGCATTTCAAGGAGATCAAAAGCCTGTAATGTGATTTATGCAAGAGTTAATATTCCACTCAGAAGATTGCAATAGTGGGAAATACCAAACATCCAAAAACATGAGGAAATTATCATACCAACCTTACAAATTGCCAAAGAGATGGTAGTCAGCCATGCCTGCGCAAAATCAATAATGTGATTTCAGAAAAGGTGAAAGCCTTCAAAATAGCATAAAAGTACTTTGACACAACTAAGGTCAAGGGGCCATACAAAGGAATCCTTGTACATTCCTTAATGAATTCCAAACATGACATCCCTCAGCAGCAGCATACAAGTGTTGCACAACAAAGTCATTGAAGGAATTATGGCACTCCCTGACGGAAAGTGAATGTGCATACCCATCAACTCTTAGGTTTCAGCAGCAGCATAGGTGCTGCAAATAAGGCTATTGAAGGAAGTAAGGGAACTCCCTTACGAAAAGTGAATGTGCAAACTCATCGACTTGTCTGGTTTTTTTTTGTTTTAATGTAGGACGTACTGAGTGTATTGACCAACTTGTAGCTTTATCAATTGACTATAAATTCAGGGAGAAAGAAGTCCTAGAACTAACATTAATAAACAGTTGAGGCCTTCTACAATACATATCACAAGTCAAGGATATACTCAACCTATAATTTCAACTGACTGCAATCTAAGTAACCATCTTATGAACCCATAAATTATCAATCAGGAAATACAATTCAGATACACATAATTATGATGATTACAGTTAACAACCAACCTCCCTTTCTTCCTCTCCATCATCATCCAACACATCTTCCTCTACTGCCTCCACGGGCGAAGATAAGGCCGTTGCTCTAGTCGAACGCCCACGTCGCTCCTTCCGTTCCTTTATTTCCAGCAGCTTGGATTCTGCAGCTCTCTGGCGTTTAAACCTAGCAATCTGAAGTACCACAATTAGTATCACAAAAGAACAAAACTAGCTCATTCGATTAAAATGAATTCTTCCACTATAAGCTTATGAAGCTTCCAAATGATTTACTTATAAGTTGCACACAATTATCACAACTGGTATGAGGTTAATGGAATTATGGCTTAAGATTCCAGCTTCACCTTCTTTGCTCTTGGGTCTGCAAATGAATTTGGACCACCTTGTACAGAGGAATCTAACTCTTCTTCGGGCACAAGCTCCATCGCCTCACAAAATGACATAAATTCCTACAGAAGCAACTAGAGACAAATTCAATAGCTACACGAGACAATACTTAGAAACCAGAAGAACTAAAGAACATTAAATGCCCAAGGACTCAAAATATTTTATTTGTGAACTCAGAACATGGCTTTGGCATAATACAACAAACACCTTTAACTTAGCCTGCGAAGCCTTAATAACTTGAATCCTGTCATCCTGTGCAACTTTTTCTGTCAGTTCAGCAAGATAGTACGGGACCTGCAGTAAAGAATTGTAAGCATTTTCCAGTAAAGATGCACATAAAATTAAAAAGAGTGATGTTAAGATGCCGTTTAATGAGAGGGATGTTATGAAAAACTCAACTTCAAACCACGCAGGTGCATTATTTGCAGCCCTGAATCAAATAAATAAATAAACACCCAAAGGAAGAAAGGTGGAAATGCACAAACCACGAAGACTTACTAGCTATAATGGTAATCAAGCACTATTAAAATGAGAAAGACTAAGCGAACAAGTATAATGCAAATCGATTTCAAGGAGCCAGAATGAAGATTTGTTAAAACTTACCCAACTTGAAATTTCCAATGTTCGTCTCCAAGACAAAAATTTCACACAAGTATACAATTGATTCGGCAACTTCCATCTTTCTAAAAATTATCAATTCTCATAGTGGCAAAAGGTCCATTTTCTCCAAAAAGTTATCAACTTTCACAACTTCCATGACTTCACCCTAAATGAGCCCTGACAAGTAATATTATTTTCTGCTATCGGTTAGACAAGGGAAATCATTGTTCACCCCCATAGGGGAAAGCAAAACTTAGGACTTTTGCATCCCAAAATGCGCTCTGAAGCCAAACATTTCAGAATACTATGAAGTTTTGCCAGTTTTAGAAATGTCTAAACATGCCATAAGGCTCCATTCTATATTATGAATTTCCACTTTCACATGACAGTAAAAACACAAATGTTAGTTGCATGTTCTAAAGACTGACAAATTTATCTGATAATCACAACAATCAGAAAGCCAAAAGCTATCAAGTATAAATACGGACTCCGAACTTTACAAGGCGAACTAGAGTGAATAATTACGCGTCTCAGCTTAACCACTACGTTCTTTTGAGAGTACAGGTTTCCAATTACTCCCTCACCAATATTCTCATTGGAAAAAAAAAGGATTCCTTTTGAGTAAACTATTGCAATTACAAAAGAAACAATTACTTTTGAGTGTAAAAATGATTCAAAACTGTGATTTTACCAAAAGATATTTGAGGTTGGTTGTGCTAATATCATCTTTCGTCTCGTTCGACGAAAACAGCCCCAATTTGCTGACCATTTCCTCGCACCGTTGCAAAGCTTCACACTCTTTTCTCAGAGTTTCCTGCAAACAAACAAACAACTTAAAAAACCCTAGCTACACTAAATCTTACATAACACATCCAGAAAATTACGCGTTGGGATTACCTGATCGACGCCGGATTCGGAAGCCGCTAGATGAATCCTCCGAGCCTGTTCGAACAGAGTAGGGAGAGACATATTTTCCATCGTCCGTTCACCCATTGGTGATGCAAACTTGAAACGAAAACCCTCGAAATTGACTGAAGGAAATAGAAAAAGAGCAAAGCGAGAGTCGAAGTTGGGACTGAAAAGTTAGGGTTTTTGGAAATCGAAGACGGTAAGTGATACCGCGATAGAGTTGCCGCTAATCGTAAGCACCAAGCGCAGGTTGGCAGTAGGCCTCTATTACAGTGTGAAGACTCAGACCTGGCAATGGTGCGAGTACACCGTTAGAGCCGTCCGATTCTTTCGCTGTCTGAATAATCAATCAACAGGTGATTGTGATGGTATTTGTAAAGCTGGATTGCAATTAGAAGGCCCCACATCGGTCAGGTCCTAGAAACTTCTGGGAGTTGAATTTGTGGGAATTAGTACACAG
>JABCMJ010029692.1:11624-24001 GCA_014822125.1 Arbutus unedo | reverse complement strand
AACAATATGGATCTTACGATACCAATTTGATGCAGGGCAGAACTTGCAGGGATGGTTGGAATCGAAAGGTTTCAACCAATGGAAAGGAATAGTTCCGGAATGTCATTCACTAGGGGCAATGGACATCACTCAACGTTGCTAATTGCGAATGTCACTCGTACGACCAAGTCACACGCTTGATTCTAGGAGGATTAACTCACCTCAAGCAAGAACAAAACTTGTATAGAAATATTTTTTTTTAATCACCAAAAATTGCCTTCTGACTTCCAATAGATATTTAGAAAGACTACACTGACTATTCGATTCCCCCCAACACATATTTTTCCAAAATAGACAACACACACATTAAAGAAACATAAAAGTCAAAAGATTTTCAAATAAAAAGACGAAGCAAGGAGAACCACACACACGAAGAAGAGAATAGTTAAGAATGTGACCATACAAACGTTAGTACAGACAAGTACTTAAAAGAAGAACATAGGGTGGGAGAGGTATCAAAACAAGAGGATTTATGAATAAATTCACGAGTCGCTACAAATTTTATAAGTTCGGAAAAAAATATTCTCTACTTAAATCAGACCGAAGTAGAAAATTGAGCTTACACCATAATATGGAAATTACGGTAACTTAAAAAAATAAAATAGATTTGTTTGTGTAAACATAAACCCATGAACATTCAATAACGCATTCAACAAATTGGATTTAGTGTATAAACAAAATTTATAAAGCATTGGGCCAAAAATAAAAATAAAATATTTGTTAATATATATAAACATAAACCAGTTGGCCCACCAAAGAAAAAAAAAACCTAATTTTTTATTATTTCCCCAAAATTTTAACTCGGCACAGAGAGAGAGAGAGAGAGAGAGGAGGAAGACGAAGGGGCCGGCGACATCCACCGCCCAACCGCCGCAACCTCCACCGTCGCGCCCCTGCGGAAACCTCTATTCCATGGCTGCCATTGCCATTACTGCTACTTCAAAACATCCATGGCTTCCATTGCCATTACTGCCTCAATTCCAAGAGCTTGCAAACCAAGAAACGAAACTGCCTACACTATTCTATTCTCGAACTCACTACCGAGCTCTATACATACTTGTAGAGGTAAAAGAATGGAAGAATTTTTAGTCCATAATGCCATTCACAATCAAGTAAAACACAGATTTTGATAAAGAAACAACTCCATAAACAACGTGTGTTTTATTGTTTTCCTTCTGCTGGTTTTTGTAGAAGCTACAAGGAGAAAGTTCAATGAATTGTGCCCACGAGTGGCAACAACCCATTATTTGCATGTTAAATGTTTACAACTCCATTCTCGGTAGCGTATAAGTCCATAATGCCATTTTCAATCAACCCAAGATGAGACCAAAGATTAGGAACATTCCGAAATACAGAGAGGAGGATTTCCTATTGGGGTCAAAGATCTTGGGCGGTGGAGGTCACGGCGGGGTTAGGCGACTCCGGGTCTCGGCTTGGTTGGGCAGCTTCGGTTTGCGGCTGGGTTGGGTGAATGGAGGTCGCGGCGGTCGGTGGAGGGTCGTCGGTGGTGGTCGCCGGTCCTTTCATCTTCCTCCTCTCTGTCTCTCCCTCCTGAAAAGGTCGACGAAGTAGTTAAAATTTTGGAGGAAATAAAAAATTAGGGCTTTTTTTTTTGGGGGGGGGGGGGGGGTTATGTAATGTAGAGTGGGGGTGGGCCCACCTGGGTGTGTTTGGGGATGTATTTTGAGGTGTGTTAGTAGCATTATTCTTTTCCTAAAAGGAACTGAAACCTTCGTTTCTCTCCTTCCGTTAGGATGAATTCGTCATATACTATGTCATGCATAGTGTACCATCCTCAACTTGTTTGTTTAGAAAAATAACAATGATTCATGGCCGCCCACACTATATATGTTTGGGTGTTTGCATGTCCAACTTTTATTCTTGTTGTACCATCCCCCTTGAGTCTCGCCCAGTTTGTGCAGTATGGCTCAATGGATTGGTAATGATGAGATAGAGTCACTAGGAATTGAGCTAGCAGAGATAGGAAGGAGTTTCAGATCATCGTTACGGCGTTCTGCTTCTAGTTTTAGAAGCAGCTCAAGGTTCAGTTCTGTAAAGAATGATGTTGATGATGAATGTACCTTACAGTGGGCTGAGATTCAAAAACTGCCCACACTTAACAGGTTAGCATCATCTGTGTTTGATGAAAATGAAGTTGATGTTCAAGGAAAAAGGGTAGTGGATGTCACTAAGCATGGTGCTCTTGAACGACACCTTTTTGTTGAAAAACTCATCAAACGCATTGAGGATGACAACCTTCAATTGTTGCAGAAAATCAGAAAAAGAATAGACGCGTAAGTCATTTTTTGTAATATATAGTTACCACCATGCTTGTAGTCATGCACACATACAAGAAAATGGAAGTCACATATATGTATTTCTCAAAACTTTATACCATTTAAAGGAATGGGTTTTTCAGGTTCTCTTTGTCAAGCAATGGAGGCAATAGTTTTTTACTTGTTATTGTAGCATAACGTGAAGGGTTGGTCGTACAAATTGTTTATTCATCATCTCTATTGTTAGCTCTTCAATTTCATATCTAATTGTCTGAAAGAGACATACTTGTTGATAATTCCTGTTAAGGATCTACTGATGGGTTATTGGGGCTTTGATTGATTTTGGCAGGGTCGGTGTAGAATTGCCGAGAGTGGAAGTGAAATATAAGGATCTGCGAGTGGAAGCAGAGTGTGAGGTAGTTCGCGGTAAACCGCTCCCGACTATATGGAATTCGATCAAAAGCATTGTTTCTGTAAGTATCTAATTTCTTCAAGTAAGCTTGCTTTTATAGTTATGTGTGAATGAATTTGGGTGGTTTTCTCTACCTGTCAACGACTTGTGTGTCTTGACTCTTGAAAAGGGTTTAATGGATATGAGTTGGTTCTAGATTACGGCAATACGTCAACTGCTGAGTTGATTCTAAACAACGACAATACTTTACCTGCTTTCATTAAATTCTAAATGTTTAAGATTTACTTTGGCGTAAATATTATTAATGGGTAAGGCTTGACCTGCATAATTTCTTTGTTCACCCAATTTTATCCAACTCATTGGTAGGCCCAATGCGAAATTAATTTTTGTGCTTCTGAATGTGCCATCGTACTTGAGTTTCCATTTAAGACCAGAGGGGGCTAGCTCTTAAGCCAAATGCTGGGTTGTTTGGTCCACAACGTAGAATTCAAAGGTTTATGGGTGTATAACTCACTGAACACAAAAAACTGTTCCATTTCATGTTTGACTTGCTATTTTATTGGGAAAACAAATAAATGGATCCATGTTTCGGGCAATTTATGTCCAAAAGCACGTAGTTTAGGAGATCTGTAGGTGTCCATGTACATGAGTAACTTGTTTAATTCATTCATTTTTCTAAATAGGACTTTGCCAAGCTACCTGGTTTGAAGTCGCAGAAGGCCAAGATAACCATCATTGATGGCGTCAATGGTATCATTAAGCCCGGAAGGTGAGATTAATTTGAAGCAGAATGGGTATTTGTTTAAAACTATTTTTTCCCTGTGGAATTATATCCCTTCAATGTGAGTGGTTGTACGTTGATGACACAGAACTCAAGGATCAATCTGAGCTATGTAATTTTTTCCAGTAAAACAACTCAAACCGCGTATTTTCTCAACTGTTGCTATTGTGGTTTGGCATGGATAACATTATCAGGTTATGAGGTTGGATTATTGATAATATATTCTGGATTCAACTTAGCATTATGCACTTTATAAACTTCCATTTTCCATGTCTTAGCTTTATGCGCTTGATTAACATTATCAGGTATCTTTGAATACATGTTCCTTTGTTATGCTTTTAGAGGAAATAAAATTGTCTATGGTTTTATAAGCCTAGAGAAGAAATCATTCATCAAGTGTTCCCTTGGAAAATGTTGCATTTTTATCAGTCTACTCAAGTAGGCCTATCACTGCTGCAGGATGACGTTGCTGCTTGGTCCTCCAGGATGTGGAAAGACTACTTTATTGAAAGCACTTTCTGGAAATCATGACAAATCTCACGAGGTCCCTTATTTTGGTCTTCTATCTTATTAACATTTTATAGGGATGAGAATGTGGAACATCCTTCGAAAAATACCTAGAACTGCAAATCTGCACAGTTTACACCATTAGTGAAGATCACAGTGCTGTCTACTTGACTTGAAAATTTTGAGTTTTGGGCGTCATGATTTGGGGTGTTTTCCTTTAAAAGGTTAGATCTGTGATTTTTACACAATGCATACAGTACACACACACACATATATAAATGAAACATGCACTCTATACCGTCACTCAAGTTTATGATACCTGTTTGAGCAATCTCTTACATAAAACTTGGATTCTGGTGGGCTCTTTTCTACCATAGCTTCTAAACACTACCATTATTACTACAGTGATCCAAATCTCATTTCGTCTTGGCTACGTTAGGAGTCTGAGATAGCTTTTACCTTTGAGTTGATCAACGATGGTAGAATTGAACTCCTGAATTGCATGATGATTTGCTTAAACATGTGGCTAAGTATCTACGGCTAAAGCACTATTGCGTGATATAGGGAGCTCTAAGTTGGTAGTTTTCAAGACCTTCTTTCACTTAGAGTTCCTCCATTTGAATATACTTTTTTTTTTTTGATAGCCGAGGTATCTGGCCGGCTTTGGGGTTACCCCCAACCTATTGCCGACTAGTCTTCGGAAGATTAATCCCACCGTCCACTTGCGGGGGTCTCATTTAAAGTCAAAGCTTTGCCTGTATGGACTGGCCCCATAATGATTGATAGCACCTCAAACCTGAGACCTACGAAGGATCATACCTCTAAGTCTCAGGCCTTGACTTCATCCTTTTTTGCTACAGGTTGCAGGGGAAGTTTCTTACAATGGATACAAACTGGAAGAGTTCATTCCCCAGAAAACTTCTGCTTATATAAGTCAAAATGACCTACACGTTCCTGAAATGACTGTAAGGGAAACGCTTGATTTTTCATCTCGCTATCAGGGCGTTGGAAGCCGAGCTGGTATGAACACTTTGAGCAAACAAAGGATCATTTATTTGTTTTCTTTTTCTCGAGTAACATTTTGTTTATTGATTCTTTGCAAGTTGGTTGTAATTAAACAAATCATGTAAGTTGTTATACACGTGTCCAGAGATTTTGGTTGAGGTCAGCAGAAGGGAGAAACAAGCAGGACTTGTTCCAGACCCACATGTAGATACTTACATGAAGGTGCTGTTAGTGTCTCTGTCTTCTTTTTTGCCTCTTGTTTTTGGTGTTGCCAATATGTGTAGTGAGCAATAGAATGTCCAGTGTACGATGTTACCTCATGGAAAACAACAGCGTGCTTCTGTACAGTTTTGCGTAGGTGGATGATGTATGATTGAAGTACATCTCTTTGTGTATGTGGTGATTATCAGTGTCAAAATATCCTCCCCCACCATCTCCTACTTATTCTGATAGTTTCCACAAATGCCTCAAACCAAATTGCACTCAGATTTCCTAATTACCTTCTCCACCTTCAATGGACTATTAAGGACACTGAGGCGAGAAAAAATGGTAGATAGAAATTAGCAAGCTTAATATTATGCAAAATAAAGTGTGTTTACGTACTATTTTTATGAGATCATATGGTAGAACTACAATAATTCGTAATGATCATGTTCTATGATAGTTGTTATTGGGAGCTTGTTACAATTAAACAAGAACCTAAACATGGGAGCACGACAGGAATTGCGTGGATGACAATGTGTTGAGATGGTATCTCTGTCTTAATATTGTCCCTAGTCGATATGAACTTGGTGATTATCAGTTTCTTCAATGGGTGCAGGTCAAGAATTTTTTACACTCACTAGATGTGACTAAACATGAAAGCTGATATAAACTTTGTGCAAAATGTTTACGTCAATAGTTACATTTTTTGGTATTCATTATGCAAGTGATTTAGCTTATTTGGTATAGTGTTTATGATTTCTTTTCTAGGCGATTTCTGCTGAAGGACAGAGGACTACGCTTCAGACTGACTACATCTTGAAAGTAACTCTTTCAGCATAGCTGGCATTGATCTTATTCTATGTCATTGCTAGGAAAATCATTGATTATTCTCCCATCATTTCCATGGTTATTCAGATTTTAGGGCTTGATGTATGTGCTGACACAATGGTTGGAGATGCCATGAGAAGAGGTATTTCAGGTGGTCAGAAGAAAAGATTGACTACAGGTAGTCTTCCTGACTTTCTTTCTGGATGTGGAATACGGTGGAGTTGAATGCTTGAGTTTGGTTGGTGCAATTCAACTACTGATTAATCCTGTTTTCCATTTGTGCAAAGCTTTTGAAAAAGATATTTCCAGTACCTTTCAAGGACATGCATTTAATATGTAAATAAGGAAACAATTTTATTGGTATTTTGTAGGCGAGATGATTATAGGTCCTACAAAAGCTCTTTTCTTGGATGAAATATCAAATGGCTTAGATAGTTCCACCACATACCAAATTGTCACTTGTCTTCAGCAGCTAGCGCATATTACAGATGCTACTGTACTTGTGGCACTTCTTCAACCAGCACCAGAAACCTTTGACCTCTTTGACGACATCATCTTGATGGCGGAAGCAAAGATTGTATATCATGGACCGCTTAGTCAAGTTCTAGAATTTTTTGAAGATTGTGGGTTTAGATGTCCTGAAAGGAAAGGGGTAGCTGACTTCCTCCAAGAGGTAAGTTTATCATGGTTCATATAGAATTCATCCTTGAGCTCTTAGTTTCTTCACCGGTGTTACATCTTGACTCTATCACAGGTTATATCTAGAAAAGATCAAGCACAGTACTGGGACCAAGCTGAAAAATCTTGGAGTTACATTCCTGTTGATTTGTTTTGCAAGAAATTTAAGGAAAGTAGTTTCGGGAAGCAGACAGATGAGGAGCTTTCAAAGCCATTTGTGAAGTCTCAGAGCCATAAGAATGCGATTTCGTTCAGCAAGTATTCTCTTTCAAAATGGGCGCTCATTAGAGCTGGCATGTCAAGGGAATATCTTCTCATGAGGAGGAATTCTTTTGTTTATGTATTCAAATATACTCAGGTTGTGATCAGCGATTTCTCATTGCCTCATCCTTGCTCTTTATTTTCTGGCGAATAGCCGTTCATGCATTTGTATGCTAAATTCTTAATATTTTTGCCTAAGGCCCAATATGACATACAAAAGCTTCAATTCTTTTTCTTTGCAGATTGTTATCACTGCGTGCATCACAGTGACTGTGTTCTTGAGAACTCGGATGGGTGTTGATGTCATTCATGCAAATGATTATCTGGGTTCTTTGTTCTTTTCTCTCCTCATTCTTTTTTTTGATTGGTTTCCGGACATGTACATGACTGTAGCAAGACTTGGTGTTTTCTACAAACAGAGAGACTTTTACTTCTATCCGGCCTGGTCATTCACAATCCCATACACTATTCTCAATGTTCCTCTTTTACTTTTGGAAGCTCTAATTTGGACTTCTCTTACTTATTATGTCATAGGATACAGTCCTGAGCCTGGGAGGTTAGTTTTACTGGACTATTATTCATTCCTTCAAATATATATTTGATTTGAGGAAGTTACCTTCATATATTTCTGCAAATATTTGAATCAACTTCTCAATCATTGAATTCATTTTCATTGACTACATAGCTGCATAACAAGCCACACTGGTACTTCCAAATACACAAAAGTGCGCACGCACACACTCACGGACCTTGTAAACAGTTAAACTTAATGGGATTAATTGTATTCCGTTGCCTCTGTATCTTAGGTTCTTCCAACAGTTCATTTTACTATTTGCTCTGCAATTTGCTGCAATATCCATGTTTCGTTTCTTGGCATCTATCTTCCGCACCATTGTTGCTTCTACGCTAGCTGGTACTTTGTATATGTTATCTGCTTTTTTATTCAGTGGCTTCATTATCCCAAGATGTAAGTTTTCATTACCTATTTCAAATTTGAGTTTTGGATAATTGTTTATGAAAGGAAAATTAAGCCCTTTTGTTAATTGCAGCCTCTACGCCAAGTTGGTTGAAGTGGGGATTTTGGGTTTCCCCGTTGACTTATGGTGAGATAGGCCTTGCTATAAATGAATTTCTTGCTCCAAGATGGCAAAAGGTGAGTATCTAGCTTGATGCAAATTCGTTGCTCCATCCAATTAATATAATTTTCAGGCTTCCTTTTTAACCTGTTGAAGTTGCCAATTTCACATTGATAAATTGGTTCACTCATTGTTCATATATTGGTTCGCTCATCATTCCAAAACCATATGCTTGAGGGCCACTTAGATAATAGATAATATTATTCAAATACAATTACCACAATTACAAACTTCCAGAAAAACAACGGCGACAATATGTCCCAATTAATAGAACAGTTAACAATGGGGGACACCGGGTTTCTTCGCTGTATCAACTTACTCATTCCTTGTTTTTCTATATTTTGTGCAGACATTGGCGGGAAATACAACAATAGGGAAAGTAACCCTAGAAAGCCGTGGACTAAACTTTGCTGGACATTTTTTCTGGCTATCACTTGGTGTCTTACTCGGGTTTGGAATAATCTTCAACATTGGGTTCACCTTGGCCTTAACCTTCTTAAATAGTAAGCGCATCTTTTGATTACATGAAGTCAATAGAAGAATACCATAGTGATATGTGCTTGTTGCATTTGAAAATGAGAATCCAGCTCCTCAATCTCGTGCCATTATTTCCAATGAAAAGCTCTCCAAAATAAAAGGAAGAGAAGAATCCTCCAACGGTGTCGATAAAGAAGCAGAGCTGGCGAGCCACCAGAAAGCGAAGTCAAAACCTGACAAAGGTTTTGTTTTTGGGTTATTAGCCTTTCTCTTCCAACTAGATTTGAAGATTGCTATAACTGATCCCTTCTTTTGTCAATCGTCTTTCAAGTTTATTCCTACTGCAAATAACAAGGTGACTGATCTCATTTTACAGACCGACTGGTTTTACCTTTTGAGCCCCTTGCCTTAGCATTTCAAGATGTGCAATACTATGTTGAAACCCCTATGGTATTCACATAAACAAATCTCTTACCTACCTTAGGTGGCTGTTATATATCTAGAGTAGTCAGATGATGTTACCTCGGCTGATTTTCCATTTTGATTGATCTCAGGAAATGAGAGAAAGGGGTATCACTCTAAATAAACTCCAACTTCTTTGTGATATTACGGGTGCATTAAGGCCCGGTGTTCTTACAGCATTGATGGGTGTCAGTGGAGCTGGTAAAACAACTCTTCTGGATGTTCTCGCTGGAAGAAAAACTAGTGGCACTGTTGAAGGAGATATTAGAATTGGAGGATATCCTAAGGTTCAAGACACCTTTGCTAGGATTTCGGGTTATTGTGAGCAAAGTGACATTCACTCTCCCCAACTCACAGTAGGAGAATCTATCGTTTTTTCTGCTTGCCTGCGTCTACATCCTGAGATTGATTCAAAAACTGAATTCGTATGACCTGTCTCCCTTGTGTATATATGTACATAGGAGTTGAATTTACTCTTTGATTCTTCTAAAATGGTTAAAGACTACTTCACTTTTATGACTGATGCATATTTTCAAAGGAATTTGTGAGGGAGGTCTTGGAGATCATTGAGCTTGATGAAATAAGAGATTCCTTGGTTGGAATGCCCGGTGTGAGTGGTTTATCAATTGAACAGCGAAAACGGCTTACAATAGCAGTGGAGCTTGTTGCTAACCCCTCCATTATTTTCATGGATGAACCTACAACTGGATTGGATGCAAGAGCAGCTGCAATTGTTATGCGGGTTGTGAAGAATGTGGTTGATACGGGAAGAACAATTGTTTGCACCATTCACCAACCAAGCATTCACATATTTGAAGCATTTGATGAGGTATAAAATCAATTAACATACTTTTCTAAGTACATATTTGGGACAAGAGTCAACTTGGATGTCGAATTGGAATTAAGAGTTTGAACCCTTAGCTGTTTCATAGCAAGTAGTACAAATTTTTTAACGCCATGGGTTCAGTACGATTCGGGAAACTTTTTTAGTTGTCCTGTACTGACAAAATAAATTCCTAACAAAGAAATTTTACTGAAAATGGGGAACAAAAAGACAAGCTTCAAAACTATTTCTACTCTTGGTTTGAAGCTTTCTAAGTTTTAGTGTTGTTTTTGGTGGCAGGGGTGTTATTACTGTCATTAGCTCTGTAGTACACTTGTGGGCCTATCCTCTAACAGCTTGAGCTTTTGTTGCAAACTTGCAACGCATTCCTAACGTTGATTGATTGTGTGGTCCATGTGTCTGTATTAACAATTCATGTTGTTTGTTTTGCTTGGGAGTTGCAAGTTCAATGTGCACCGATAGGCCTCTCCCTCAACAGGTTCAAATTATGAGGAATTTGTAGGTTTAACTGTTTCTTATAGAAAAACCTTGTGAGGAAGTTGTTTGTTTGATGAGTCCCAATCGGTGGGGTCGGCTACATGAATCGGTTTTCTTGAATGGGCTATGTCAAGAGCATCATGTTTCGTGATATCTGAAAAAACCTAGATTCTTTTGAATTATTGCCTCCAAGGTCAATTTTGGTCCACCCCTTCCCTTGGTACTACCATCTACTATCTGCCGTAACCATATCACTCTTCCAGCTACCACATCTACTGATCTCTTCTATGCATGTCAAAACTGCCTTACACTCTTATTTTAGCTACCGTCTTCTTACATGCATGTTGTTTCTTATTAGCCCAACACTCGGGGTCATATAACATGGCTGGCATTATAGCAGTACGGTAAAATTTCCCCTTCACCTTTACGGGTATCTTACAAACGCACAACACTCACGAAGCACTCCGCCATTTGAGCCATCCAACTTATACTTGTTATATCATCAAAAAAATTCCATCTTTACTAACCTTTCGGCCAATATACTTAAAGTGCACGCCTTCTAGGTAATTCTTGATTTTGAAAGGTCACTTTGCCAAAACTAGTATTCCGACTGCCCCTAAACTTACATTCTATATACTCCGTTTTACTCCTACTCATCCTAAATTCTTTTGACTCCAATACTTCTTGTCAAGTTTCTAATTTACCATTTGCACCGCTTGTAGTTTCATTTACTAAGACAATATCATCCGCAAGTACCATACATCATGGGATAGCATCTTGAATAAGTGTAATTAGTATTTCATCCATAACTAAAGATAAATGTAAGGGCTCACACTTGGTGCAATTCTATTGTGATTCAGAATTCTCTTGTTTCCGCTAATGTAGATCTAATAATAATGACAACACATGCATACATGTCATTTACCATGTACCATTTTTTCACCCTTTCTCTCCAAGACCCACCATGCAATATCTCTAGGCACCTTATCTTATGCTTTTTCTAAGTCCATGAAAACCATCTACACGTCCTTTTTCTCTCGATATTTTTCGACTAATTTGCTTAACATGCATATTACTTCCATAATTGATCTACCAATAATAAAGCCAAATTGATCCTTCTTAGGCGATGTTCAATTACTCTTTTCCACAACTTCCTTGTATGGCTCATCAATTTAACTCATATAGTTGTTGCAACTTTGAATATCCATTTTATTCTTATAAATAGGCACTAAGATACTCTTTCTCTACTCATCATGCATCTTTCTAGTCAAAATAATCTTGTTAAACAGCCTTGTTAACCTCAACACTCACTGTCACCAAGCCTCATCCATACCTTGATAGGAAAATCATCTGATTTTAAAGACTTGTCTGGTTTCATCCTTCTCAGTTCATTCGCCTTCAGACTTTTTTACTCTGTGATAGAGTACATATTCTTCACTCTCACTCCCACTAGAAGCTAACAAATCCTTTTTGCTTAGATTCTCCCCATGCTTGTCATTTAATAGTTCATCAAAGTAGCTTTTCATCTTCCCTTAGTCTCATCATCCTTTATCTACCATATAATTTTCATTTTTATGCACGTACCTAACTTGAGAAAAATGTCGTGCTTTCTTGTCTTTCCATTTGGTAAGTTTATAGATATTCTTCTCCCCATCCTTACTATCTAGTTAGGCATAAAAATCCTAAAATTTTTCGCACACCTTTCTTGGCCTCCTCGTAGGCTTGTTTATAGCTCCTAAAATTGCCTCCATTTCTATCATTTTGCCACTTTTTAAAGCACTTTTTTATCTTTTATTATGGCTTGTACCTCATTAGTGTTAGAGTATTGAGAAGAGAGAGAATACTGAAGTTCTGTATTGAATGAATAAATATTACAAATCATAGTACATGCTTAAATAGAATATTGAGAAAACTCTAATTACATAGAAAGACTAAGCTACCCTTACTGAATACTACGCTAGATTAGGCAACATATAGATTCTCACCCCCC
>JABCMJ010029692.1:0-11617 GCA_014822125.1 Arbutus unedo | reverse complement strand
CCCCCCCCCCCCCCCCCCCCCCCCCTCAAACTCAAGATGCGATGACAAAGAAAATTGCGAGTTTGCCAAGTAGAAAATAAAACTGAGGTTACCAGAGGGTGATATTCGTCCCGTGAGGGTCACCGAATGGTTGCTGGTGATCGGCATGGTTTCGGCTGCTGCAAACAGGGAGAACGATGCAGATGAAGATCTAATGAAAGAAGAGAAAAGTAACTCCCCTGATCAACACAAAGTTTGAGATTGGGATCATAGAAGTATCCACAGGTCTTGATCCCAATAAGCTAGTCTCATAAAATATCTAGAACATATTTACGCTGAGATAAACTAATTCTTTCCTTCAATCGAGGAGAACATCAGATGTGCAGCGATCAGATCAAGATCAAGAGAGACTCTGATAGACGTGAGAGACGGCGGTGGCTAGTTGGAAGGTGGTACCGTGGTAGGGTTGGGGTTGGGGTTTCTCGCTCTTGTACCATGTAATCCGGAAAAGGTGTTTTGGGTTTCATTAATCACACCCTAATACACACGTAACATATAGAGAGTTGAGTATAAAGGGAAAAGGACTAAATTGCCCTTATGCCCTAATAGTAAACATAACGATATCTATAAATCTAATAGTCTTTTCTAAGTCGGACACGTTCGGACACGGTTTGGACACGGGACACACATTTGAATCCTTATTTGTATTTTACCTTTAATTTTTCTTATAGTAATATGGTTATATATTACTTCAATTTTATGTGTAAAAATAAATATTTATTTTTTAATTCAACGTATCCCTAATGTATTCGTGTCCTAGTTTTTAGAAAAATCACGTGCCCATGTCCGTTTCCGTGCTTCTTAGATTGAATCAACGTGAAAGGACATTGTAATTTAGAACCATCTTCTCTTATATGGAAGTGTATAGTTATTTTTTTTAAGGGCAGAGCGAAATTTTACTAATCAAAGAGCATTACAATGATTGGTACGGCTTAACGGCAAAATGGCAGCACTTCGAAGATGAAAGGATCCCTACTACGTTGGCGCCCTCCCTAACGACCATCACATGCCCACTGGAAGTGCATAGTTATTGTCCTCACAATACAAAAACAGGGCTGTTTAGATCAATTAGGTGTTGATTTGGAAGTTTTTTGTTATTGGTTTCTTGTTTTTCTCTAGTAAGTACTAGTCCAATCGGGCTGTCAATGAGCTAGAAAATCTTTAAGTATAACCAAGTGTTAATAAATAGGCCAAATTCCAACTTATATGCTAGAAAGGATTATGATTATAGATTATTGTGTTGGTGCCTTGGTACCAAATTATCTTTCAGATTATTCCTTTTCTTTAACAATTTACAGCAGTAGATTCTAGCTTTACTGCGTCTATTGAATCACAACGATACTTTGGCACTTATCAGATGATGATGATCTGGGCCATTCACATAAGTTCAAAGAGACCTTTCAATTCATGTTTTTGCTATTGAAATTCCATTTGTACTTCAACATAAAGAAGTTATGTTTAATATCCACTTGGAATACATCGCAGTTAATTTTATTGAAAATTGGCGGGCATATTATTTACTCTGGAGTTCTAGGTCAGCATTCTACCAATGTCATCAAATATTTTGAGGTCAGTTTGCTACAAAAGTACACCTCTTTTAGATATTTTTCCTTTACTTGTACGAGTTATGTGCATGATATCAAAAAGTTAACTATGATTCGTCTTAATTGATCATTTTTCTGACAGGATATCTCCGGGGTTCCAAAGATACTAAAAAATTACAATCCAGCGACATGGATGTTAGAGGTCACTTCCATAACGGCAGAAGCTGAGCTTGGCATCGATTTTGCCCAAGTTTATAAGAATTCTGTCTTGTATCAGTGAGTTCAACTACCAATCACTTATTTAAATTTTTGAGTTGGGATAGTCGTTATGAACTTGCTTGGCATGACTGCAATGCAGAGTTTCTCGAAATAAGCATTATATGAAGTTGTTTAGTCACATGCGGGCAGTTTTCCCAAGATTTGTCCGAAACTGTTTAGCTGTTTGTGGTCTTAAGGTGATATTAGATGCAGTTTCAGTTGCAAAAATAAAAGGTGATTTTAGAAGGATTTACATACTTTACCGTCATTGAACATATTGCATACCAGCAAACTGCTGGAAAACTCATAACATACTAAGATAATACTGCCTGTATACTTATGGTAAGTGGGTTTTGTGTTTGAAGCAGATAAGTTCAATTTACTACCAAGTTTATAACAGAAGCTCATAATTTCTTATGATTGAGTTGTGGTTATAAGTCTCTCATAATTTCTAAATGGTAGATTGAAGATAATGTTTTGAAACAGATTTACAATAAAGATAGTGGGCCAACTAATTACCCTTTGATTTGGAATTCTAAAAATACAAGGTAAGATAGAGTGCCACATGGACACCAAAGAAGAAAGACTACAAATTTGGGTCCACGTTACTTCTATTACTATATATGGTAGGTTACAGCAACCTTCATTAAGTAACCTGTGCAGTAGTCTCTGTCCATCAAATATTGGCATTAGTGATGCATTCATATATACATGAGGTTGACTCGAAGGATGGACTTATTAATTTGTTGTAGCACGTTATTCACGATATCCTATCAAAAAAGGAAAATATTGATTGTTTTGATACTACACTCCACTTGTTTAGGACTCATTTCTGGACATTGGGATTGTAGGAACAATAAAGCACTTGCAATTACTTTGAGTAGTCCTCCAGATGCAAAAGAGTTGCATTTCACAACCCGCTTCTCACAAAATGGTTGGGGACAATTCAAGTTATGCCTTTGGAAACAACACTTGTCTTACTGGAGAAGTCCTTCCTTCAACTTGTTGCGTACCATGTATTTGCTGGTAGCATCTTTGCTTTTCGGGATTCTATTTTGGGATCAAGGGAGGAAAATGTAAGTAAACTAAATTGAATAACAGTGTCAATTTATGAGAAGTGGTGCATTATGTATTTCCTGGACAAAAAATCACCATGTGAGTGGTTTCCTGATTCTCTTGATCTATAATGACTACAGTAATAGGTTCTGGGTTTGAGTTATTGTGCTAATCAATGGACTTCTGTACGTTTAACATAGACATTATTTATTGGACAGAAATGACCAGCAAAGTCTTTTCAATGTTCTTGGGGCAATATTCTCTGCTGCAATTTTCTTGGGCATAAATAATTCTTCTTCGGTTTTACCATATGTCTCAATGCAACGACCAGTTCTCTATCGAGAAAGGTTTGCAGGAATGTATGGCTCCTGGGCTTATGCGCTTGCTCAGGTAAGGTCCTAAGTACTTAAAGCTTATCTAACTCGGTTGAACTGTTGCAATGTTACCGAGGTTTTTCAGGTACAATTTGAAACCTAACATCTAAATATTTTAGTGCCATGGCTCATAGGTGTCTCTGTATGTCTGCATTCTGCAACCATATCAAACACATCGTTTTTATTTTGTTCATTAACATTTACTACTAGAATATCCTATGTATTTAAATATGCTTGCTTAATTTTGTAGGTCACGATTGAGCTTCCTTATTTGTTAGTCCAAGCAATTGTTTTTGTGATCATCACGTATCCAATGATTGGATATTATTGGTCAGCTTATAAGGTTTTCTGGTACTTCTACGCCATATTTTGTACGTTGTTGTACTTCACTTATCTTGGAATGCTGCTTGCTGCAATGACACCGAGCTTTCCAGTGGCGGCAATTTTACAGTCAATGTTCTACATATCGTTTAAATTGTTCTCTGGTTTTCTAATTCCTCAATCAGTAAGCTACTAACATTTTCTTGGTGCAGTAAATTAATTGTAGCTTGCATTCTGCTGAACTTTGCTATTAATTTGGAGTCCATTCTGTGGTTTGGTGAAATAACCCATGTAGAGTCTTTCTGGTGCCTAGGAGAGTCAATTGGTACAAAGTCAATTATAACCCTATTGGAATTAAGTGGTGATGAAAATTTACTTGGGCAGGATTGTCGCATCATGGAGTGGAGTTTTGGTGTTGAGTATGCTTTCTTTTTTTTTTCTATTATTTTGTACAATGATCGCTGGGACTATAATTTAGGGGTAAATTACATTGATCTCACCTGAGGTTTCTATCAAATACAGTTCCCCCTTGAGGTTTCTAAAATTACTGTGACCTCTCTTATTTTTTAAACTATTATGATGTTACCTCCCTATTGTTAAAATCAGTCAAACATCATAAGTTAAGCTATTAAAACTTCAAGTTTGAGATTTTTTTTGACAAAATAAACTTTAACATAATTCATATTATGTTTGAAATAGACTATTTTAAATTTTTTAGATTTTTTTGAAGCCGAAATTTAAACAAATTTTAAAATTCTGTCAGAATTTTGACTTCAAAATAATTTCAAAAAATTCAACATAGGTCAATCTGTCGTGATAAAAATTATGTTTCAGTTTATTTTATCAAGAAAAATTTCAAACTTGAAGTTTTAATGACCTAATAAATTATCTTAGATTAATTTTAACGATAGGGGAGGCAACTGCATCATAATATGAAAAGTAAGAGAGGTTATTGTAATTTTGAAAACCTGAGGGGGGGCATTGTATTTTTCACAATCCTCAGGGCAGGTCAATGTAAATCACCCATAATTTAGTTCAAATATGCAAAACTAACACCCCCTGTTACCAAACACTTCTTAGTTTGTAAACAAGTCCTTATGCTTATAAACTAGGGGAGCCTTGAGCCTATCTATGCATCTAATATTTCAATAGCATATTGATTACGAGAATTTGAGACTGTTTTTTCTAGAATTTTGTATAACCGTTATCCCTTCGGAGCTTAAACAGTGAGCAAGATCATCATATCTGGTCGGTAAAAATCCAGAAACAGCACAAGGAATTTTGTTGTAGTCTTTTCTTATTGGCAAAACTATCTATATCTTGCCATCTGTTTTGTAGTTTATGAAAAGCAGGAAGATAACCAATCTTTACAATGGTATGCAAGTTGATTCAATGTTTGGAACTTGGGTCTTATGGGAAAATAAAATGTAGGGATTTCACCATATATGATGATATCGACGAAATAATTTGGTCTAAATTGGAAGGTTATATATCACAGCAAACTTGTTTGCAGCTCAGCCGACTTCTATTTTTGTTTTTTCTTTTCTTTTCAATGTTACTGATTTGTATATATCTATATTGCCTCTTGCAGCAAATTCCTAAGTGGTGGATTTGGATGTACTATCTAACTCCTGTGTCTTGGACTCTAAACGGTATGCTTACTTCACAGTTTGGAGATATACAAAAGGAGATTGAAGTATTTGGGCAAATTAAAACTGTGTCAGCCTTTCTTAGAGATTATTACGGATATGACCATGATCACTTACCCTTTGCGGGAGTTGTTCTCATCCTTTACCCTATTGTTTTTGCCTCTCTATTTGTATACTTCATAGGGAAGTTAAACTTCCAGAAGAGATAAACATTATCAAATCATTTGTTTGTACTTAAAATGTTCAGATTGTTATAGTAATGATCACTTCATGACTTCATGTTGATATCATCTGTACTTAAAGTTTAGGGTTACTTATTAAAGGAAAATCACCACAACCTCTCAGATAGCTCATATGCTTGGCAAAAATACTCTCTTTTTTTTCTTGTGTATTTATTAGATTATGCTATTAGGCTTCAATTTGATATCAAAGTTTATCAAATAATACCCACGAGTAGCACTAATAAAATACTACAATATTAACCAGTGCTCGAGTCAACACCCCTAACTCTTCCACATGTAGCAATGTATCAAGGGTCTCATCACAACAGCTCTGTTTGGTGCCCAAACTTTGGGCCTCTTTGGTTGTTACCGCATTGTGTTGCTTTGCCCATTTTCCTGCTCCATATCCTTTGGCATGACATGGAGGTTCCAGAAGGAGATAGGCAATGATTATTCGGTGCTCCTAAGACATGATCCGACACAGTCACAAGAATGTGCAAGATCGAGATTCTTGTGAGTGGGTTGGGTCTTGCGCCAAGAGTCCCGAATAGTCTCTTAGGAAATAGAAGGTTTGAAGTCCCTAATTATGTTCTGACAATGGACATCCATCAAGATTTTTCAAGACTACAAACTCCAGTTATTAAACTTCAAAGTTATGATCATGCAGTAATGCGTGGTCTCAGACTCGGGGTACATTTGCCCTAGGCTTTGCCGAGTGAGTCATTCCCTTTGGATTCCAAATGTAGTTTGGTGCAGAGTAGTCTAAATTCTGTTGTTTATTGCAGATTAGCTTGAACTCTTTTGAATTATGCCCCCTTCATAAGAATTAAAATGCTTTTCATTTGAACTCTCTTATGCCATATGCTAAATATGTCATTGACACTTGACAGAAGAAAAATGATTGCATGTGGTCAACGTGAATGGGTTGGGCACAAGGCTTGGCTTGATTATGCTAAATCTGTGTATCCTGGTTACCTAGCTCACATACAGGAGATCAGATTGTTTTATACCTGTTGTTAGGTGACTTTTCACTTTGAAAACTCATCTTTATTACTGGGAGCCCTTTTGGGCTCACTATTTAGGTCCCATCTCGGGCCTAAAAATTATCCGAATCGTTCATTTTCTTTGGCACGTTGATTTTGTCACATACGCAAAAAGTTACATTGATCAAACACCATTGTCGACAGGAACGGAACTGTGCAAAAGGATTGCATCCAACTTTTCTAACTTGTGGTCTGGGGATTGCAATAAAAAGACTATGAAGAGCTGGGAATCCGTTATGTATTCCAAAATCTTTGGGTAGATTAGGAATTAGATATCTCGAGCTTTACACTCAGGCTCTTCTAGCCAAGCAAAGTTGGAGAATCATAACTAATCCTACCTCTCTTTTCTCCAAAATGTTCATGTCTAAATATTGCTAATCTAAGTCATTTTTTGTCTGTTACTGCTGCTCCATCTATTTTTGGTGCTGGAGAAGTATTGATCATGGAAAATATGCTTTGATTCATGGTGGCAGATTGGTGCTGGGCAACATTTTTGTTTTGGGAAGGATCGTGGGTGCCATTTCCTATTCTAGTTCCTGTTGCTCCATCTAATTTATGCTTTCTAGTTCTAGGGTTGGAACTTTGCTGTTCTTGATTCACTATTTCCTCGGGAAATCTTGGGAATTATTCACTCTATCCCTTTTGTCCCACTTCTATTTTGACGATAGAGTTATTTGGGGATATAGTAGAGATAGAGATCTTACTGTCAAATCAATGAGTGGCTGCTTCTTAAAATTTCTTTTGAGAAGTTTCAATCTATGCCTTCTCATACGATTCATCATGTCTTCTTTCAACTGGAATTGTGTTTGGTCTTTAGGCATTCCCCAAAGCTCAATTTTTTCGTTTGGGAGATTTGTCATGAGTGCCTTCCCTTATGAGAGGTGTTATCAAATAGAAGATGGGTTGGAACCAAAGTCATCGATATCGTACCGTACTGCACCAACCAGTACGTATTGTTTTTTAGCATAAAAATAATATCAAGTGTCTCTAATACCGTTTTGTTCTCAATACCGGCTCATACCGGACGGGTACAAATCGTACTGGCAATACTGGCGAGAAGTTAAATACCAGTCGGTAAATTACAAAGCATGATAATTTTGTAGTTATCTTCAAAGTATCAGCCTCTGTTGTAATTTTGGGACATTTAGTAGTTAGTTTGAAATCTATTTATGATATGGTAAATTACAAGGAAAGTTTATTTTATGTTGAATTGGATGTCATGGAGAAAAATTCCGATTTGTGTGTGTGTATTGATAGTTGTGGTAAATTCGATACGGTACCCGGTATATAACCGGTATCGATACGTATCGTATTAATAAAAAAATCGGTACTCAAGCCAATACGGTATTCAAAATCTTGGCTGCGACTATGTTTACCCTTTTTGTATAGTCTCCCCTCTGAAAATTCCATGCATTTACTCATCCATTGTAGTTTTTTAATGCCTATTTGGTTTGGATCAGATATGAGTATGCAGGAAAAAATAAATTCAGAACATATTCGGAATTCCATAAAAATATATCCAGCAATCATAAATCGATAATTACAGAACATAATCGAAGTTACATAACATGAATCAAAATAAACTAATAAACTATAAACTGTAAAATGGTATGTAAATCAATAGAAATACCATACCGAACCGAGCCTGTATATTCATGGTCCCTTGAAGACTGATTTGTCGCGTCGCCTTGGATGTTGAAGGATCACAATCAATGTCTTGTCTCTTAGGATAAAATGGCTCAATTGAACAAAGAAACATTTTTGTCTGTTTGTCGAATTTCACTACGTTTGCTTCTTTCTCCCTCAAAGAACTTCGAAATGCGATAAATATTATAGACAGATTTTTAATGCTTGAAACTAAAATACGAGACTTTAATTTATAGAACCAAATGGACATTTGGAATGCAAAATCTCTAAGACTTTTAAGCTGCATGAAAAAACTTTGGGTGCATGCATGAATGGAGAAACCTTTGGGTGAGAGACATCAATGACATGCATAAATGAGGGACTTTCTGATTGCCTAAAGAGACTCCAGTTATCCCAAATTCATTCATCCTAAAAGTCTAAAACCTTTTGGAATTTTCAACAATCTCCCACATGAATGAAATTGAGAACAATCTGAGGTAAAGTACACTAAGAGAGAGCACAACGAATAGTCTCTGCATAGGATAGATAGTTTTTAACTTTGAACCTTTCTTTCTGAAAGCCTATCGAATTTAGCGGTTAACCAGTGAACATTGTAACAGCCCGTATATACTACTGTCCCAATAAGTTGTTAAAGTCTAACCATGTGATCTAAAATGCTTAAATCCAAGTTACTAGTAGTAGTATACATGACTCATTATATATGTAAGATCACTTATGTAAACTTTTGATGTGTGACACCCTGTCCCAGATGATTTCATTATGCTAAGCTTAGTTATTCGATTTTGTAATTTCATACATACTCTCTTTGTTTAGCTATGTAAAACCGAACAATAATTATTTACTAGCAAAAACCCATGGAAATTTAAATGAGAAAATTTTATTATGTTAATTTATATATTTTTAAGAAAATTTAATAATAAATTCTTGTCGCAATAATGCAATGTAAATCACGTAGTTTTCATGGCATGTTCAATATCTTATTCTAGACTCTATTTTTAGTGAAATATTAAAGTTAATACATTAATAAATTAATTAATTTGATTAAGCATTCATTTAACTCACCTCTAAAAAAATAAATTAATATATTAAAATTCAAGAACTATGATAATTTAAAGTAAATAAGAATAACTCTTGAAAGAAGAATTATCTAATTATGAATCACTTTATACATTATTTTACTATAAAAATAGTCCCAATATTTTCTTGAAATAGAATAACAAAATAAATAAAAAAGTTACAAAATTAGTTAAAACAATATTTATCTACCTATACTACAAAATAAAAAAGAAATTCAAATTTATATTTAAAAATCTATAAAAAAATATAAAATTTGATATTTATTAATTGAATTTATATTAGTTAAAAATAAATTATCAATGAGCTACTTAAAAACCTAGCTAAGAATCATATAAAATTTTTAATTAAGATACTTTCCAATCTTTAGAAATTATGAATCCATAGCATAAATTGTTTTATCTAATTTAACTTCAAGAGGTGAGTATGAATAAAAATAAGATTTAGTAATTCGCATGTTATCCAATTCTATCTGTTATAAAAATATTATAAGGATAATATTGTTCATCTAACAAAATTCAAACATACTTAGCATAATCTCTCACTTCTGTTTCTCTTATTCTTAACATTAGGTGACCTATTTATATATTTTATTTTAAATTTAAAAAAAAAATAAAAAAGCCTAAAGATGAAATTTCTTTTAATCTTTTGTCTTTCTATTTTATCTTATTTGGGTTTAGTTTTAACACCCAACCTACTTAACTGAGCAAATTAAAATCATTTAAAAGATTAGCCAACTCGTCGATTTTAAAGATGAGTGATTTTGGAGTGGTAGAAAAAATATTAACAAGCCTAGGATGAGTTAATTAAAATATAACACCAACCCACTCTATCTAATCCAAGTACATCCCTGCAATTATAGTACAATCGAGTCACAATATCATAAATAATAACAAATACTTTGTTGTTATAGAAATTTATCTTCATATGATTTTTAAATTTTTATTATAAAATTTATTTATAAGAAAATAAACAAAAATTAAAAAAAAGGTGATCCTTTTTTAAGAAATCAAAGTCATGAATAATGAAAATTGATATAATTATATATTTATTTATTTGTAAGAATTTTTTTCTATATAAGAATAAATTTATTTTTTTGTATTTTTATTATGAAAACCAATCTTTGTGTAATTTCTTAAAAAATGTTTAATTATATAAACACATAAATTATATGTGTATGCGTGTAGATATAGATAAGTAGAGAAAGTTATAGAAATAAAAATATTATATTATGAAATACGGTAAGTTTTTGAATTTGAATTAAAAAAAGATTATTGGAATATTTTTGTTAGTGTAAAATAAATGTGTTAGTTAAAAAATTTGATCATAAACTAATCGATTTCTGACACTTAGAACGACTCTTATAAAAACTCTCTGCAATAATATATAGTATAGATAGATGTGGGTTTAAAAAATTGAAAAAATAGGAATATAAGTCTTAATTCAATTTTAAATAAAATTAATCAATACAACCTAACGTACCATATGATGCCATTTAATTAATGAGTAGGTTTGATGTTTGTTTATTTGTTTTGACTTTCCAAATTTGAAATATGTTCGACAATCATATATCCCAACACCAACAACAATCATAAACGGAGGATCATTTTCAGCATTATATCTTTAGAAAGTTGTGGACCAACAACAAGGCTTTTTGTTTTTAAAATATATATTTATATATTTTAGGGTCTACTTACAATCATTAAATTAGAGGATACATATTTCGTATCAACAACACAAGGTGTTTAAAATATATTTATTAGGTTTTTTTTTTAAGTTGTACAACTCTAGAGTTGAACGAATTTTATATTTTAAATAATAAAGATACTACTTACAATCATGATATGATACAAATTCTATTGAAAAAAATAAGAAGTTTACTTATACAATTCTCGTATACATATATTGATATGGATATATTTGAAATCGTTTAATGCACATAAAGTTCTTCAATTTTTTGTAAATTTACATATATCATACTATTCTTTGAATTTATGTATGGGACCTATGTTTACGGATTTTCTCTTAAATTATTGTTTATTTTACTTTTTTTTTGTTTGTTTAGACTTTAGTTTTATTCTTCAATTTAGACATAGGCATTTTGAGAAAAAATTGATTACTGTTGGGAGATGAATTCTACCCTTCATTTTCTTCAATGTCCCTACTCTGTTTTCTTATGTTTTTTTATAATCGAGGTATTTCGGCCGATTTGAAATTAGATTGGGATAAAGTTTGAGGGAGTCCCTTATCTAATTACCGAGTAATCTTTAGGACCCTGGTGAAAACGATCGGCAAACTCTCCAATAGAAATCCTTAAGATAGCTATTCGCAACTAGTGGGAACAAAATGGAAGATATTGCAAAGTTAAGTGGCACTGTAGATGGAGTGGGA
>JABCMJ010029687.1:0-26443 GCA_014822125.1 Arbutus unedo | reverse complement strand
AATTAAAATACTGATTTGGCCAGCGCATCAGCGACACTTTTGCCGGCCGATCAAATACTGAAAACAAACTTTGTTTTTTCCAAATCAACAGTACACCACTCAATAGGAGGCGGACTTAGAACTTACTAATACATATACAATCAAAATGGCTACCGTCTACCAAAAAGTGTAATGTAATTGAAAACAAACTCGACACCCAAACCACTACAAAAGACTATGGATATTCAAAAATAGAATCGCACTACTTCAAAATCTATTTTTTATTTTTATTTTTTATGCCCCACTAAAACCAAAGAACTTTGACAAAGAACAACGGATATTTAAAAACCAACCAAAACTAGTAAAAAGTCCACTGTTCTTTCAACGGAATACTATAGAGGTCCAAAAATAAACTGATGGGAAGGACATCAATACTCTATTACTTTTTTTTTTTCCAAAAAAAAACTAAAACAATAACTGATATTCCAAAATATGTGTTCCAGAAATTATTATAGGAAAGTAGAATTAACCACAGTGGTTCTTAAAAAAAAAAAAAAAAAAAACCTATGCAAAGCATATCCCGAAAATCAGATTTTAGAAAAACCCAATTCCAGAACCGAAAAGTTTAACACACAAAAACTGAAATTTCTCAAAATCAACTCGAAACAGTATATTGATATTTTCCAAACAATGACTTCCAGAATCAGTTTTTAATAAAAACAATAATTTGTCTTAAGATTGTAGGAAAAACAATTCTGGAAATTTAATTTAATATCTGAAAAATAAAAACAGTACATAAATTTGAACAATAATGAAATTTGAAATTGTAAATCGAGACTCGTAAATCTTACAGTGTCCTTAAGACAAATTGCGCCGCCTCACCAAAGTGCTTGAGGATTTGCCCTGCGTTCATCTCCCAGGATACAATGGTTGAATTCGATTTTGGTAGCACCTTCCGAATACCGACTGTCAAACTGATTTGTTTCGAACTCTCTCTTGACCAAAGAACACGAAGAACACACCAAATTGGAAGAGGATATCTCAGATTTTTAGTGTGTTAAAAACCAAAGAATAGTGCTCAATTTATAGGACTAAGGGGTAGCCAAAACATTAATTTCATAATAAACCAAAATTAAATTCTAAGATTTATTTTCAAAATAAATTCTGTGGTTATAAATAAAATTGAATTCGGTTTTAAATTAGAAATTAATTTTTGCTTTCAAATTGATCTCTCACCTTAAATACACACCTATATGGGCTCAAACTCATTACGTGGCTCAAGTGAGAAAATCCAAACTCTTGGGCTTAAGGGCCCTTGGATCTCGCCACGCCAAGCCAAGCCAAGCCAAGCTCAAACCCAGACCCATGGACCAAGGTAGGCTGGGACGACAGCGACGGTGACGCGCATGACCTATCACTCTCCCGCATATTACACCTTGTGCATACTTAGAGAATCAATTTCTCATTCAAACCTTAATGGATTTTAACCATTCTTTTCAAGATTTAAACTCCTCATAATATGGATTATGATCCATTTTTTGCGCCAAGTTTTTCCAACAACTAGCGGCCTCTATTGCTCGAATAAAGGAGACGCCGCTAGTTGTTGTAGCGCCTTCTTAGTTGAGTCTTGCGTCATCATGTGCCATTCTTATTGCTTGTTCAGCAAAACCCTCATTCCGAGAGGGTTGGACCAGACTCGGGTGATGCCACTGGATGCATCCCCTTCTATATGCTTTTGGGGATCATCCTTGCCAAAGGTTCTCCCGCTTTTACGCGTTTTGGGCCACCACCCTTGTCGTGGCAAACTACCAACCATTTTGGTTCGTTTTCCTTGTCTAGTATTTGAATGAACCAAATGTTCCCGATCAAGGGCCCTTTTCAAGTTCTTGATTTCTCTATCTTGTTGAGCGAGATAATACTCTAGATCACTTACTTCTTTTTCCCTCATTTGAAGTCTTTCCCGAGTATTCTCTGACTTTACAATTCAGTCATCCCCATGGGTTGTGGATTCTCTCCCTTACACATGGGCATCCCATGGTGGGCCTCTCCCTTTTATTGGGTCCCCAAGTGAAGATTTGGAGCGGTTTCGATCCTTGGCCCCTTCTCTGTTCTGATTTCCTAGTGTTGCTGCCATGAGATTGTAATTTTTCCACAGACGACTCCAATTGTAAGTGGGTGAAATTTCTAATATCGAAAGTTAAATACCTCAACTATAGCCTAACTAAACATCGCTCAATCTCTCTTTTAACCTAGTATCTGCAAGACAATAAACGGTCACAGAACCTCGTCTCTAGTCAGTGAGAAAGCACTCAGATGATTTAAGTCAATACTTGAATCAAAAGGCAACTCTCAATATAGTGCTTGTAATAACAAATTACAGCATACCTTTTACCTTGATAGTGTGTTACCTTTATAGAAATTCTTCCTCAACAATCCAAGTCCTAACCTAATTTCTAATTTGTCATTAGACGTATTCATTGACTGGTCACTACCCCAAATTATCCGCACTCTCTAGATCCTTATTTTCTGTAATTAGAGTTTTGTTCAACTGTGAACTTCTCGTTATAAGTTGAATTAACCTAAAAATTCTCATCCTTATATGATTTGGATTGTTTCCGAGATAAATGGGGATAATATTTATATTCTATTCAACCTTTTAACCGCCTCTCTTCAGTCGACTAACTTATTTTTTGTCTCAACAACATGCAAGTGCACAAGAGCACTCCTTTACTGGGCTAACAACTCAATTTATTTAATCAAAAAAACTTAATTAAAACTAATTAAGTTTTACAGGTATACTTTTTATAACCCATAAAATCACAAGGAGCTAAGCCAGGAACCTTCTGCAATGAGGCACAAAGATCGAGCCACTATAGTAATGTCTTTTGTTAGCACTATAAATTGTTCATCCTTTATAGCCTTTAGAAATTCAAAAGCCTTAGACTTTGAAATAAGCTTCCTCGGTCAGTAAAAGACAGTTTAACCCTCTATGGATAGGTACTTGAAGGTTTTGTGGACCCGTATCAACGGTACAGATTTTCGTCCAATGTTAAAAGTTTAAATAGAATTTAAACAAACGAAATAAAAATAATAATAAGTTTATTATCTACTTAATTACGAAAAGGCCATGTTGACAAAGGTTATGTGAAAAGCCCCTGCATAGCTTGGCCAGTTATAGAAATGGGGTCAAATGCCCTTGAAATGGCATATTGGGAAACAAACAGCACGAGGCTTCCTTGTTATTTGTTTTCAAGGGACACATTAGTCCCTCCTCTCTCTCTCTCTCTCTCTCTCTAAAGAATTGAGTGTATGCAGCAGTCGTAGGTCAAGATATATAGTAAAACTTGAAAATCTTGTTGGAAACTTGGAACAATTATAAGGTCATTTTCTTGGAAAAAGACGTACATGTATTTTTAAGGGCAAGTGTACCTCTTATGTAGGACTGCAAACGAGTTGAGCTGAGTTTTGGAGTATTCGAGCTTGATTTGTTAAGTAAATGAGTCAAAAATTCGAGCTCGGATTCATGTTGTTTGTAAATGAGCCGAGTTGAACTAAACTCATTTGCTTAATGAGTCTCTTTGAACAAGCCGAGTATCTAAAAGGAGTCAAGCCAAGCTTATCGAGCCGAGCCAAGCCGAGCTCGCGAACAGCTCGGTTCGTTTGCAACTCTACTCTTACGTCACAATAACTAAATGGAAGATTTGGCGCACGAGATACTGAATCATTCAACCAACCAAAATATTTGGATACCACTCAACTTTTCCTTGTCCTTTTATCATATTAATAATAACCCAGTAGCCCTTTCACCTTACTGATAAACTTAACTCGAATAAAATGGATTTGTTAAATTGTCTAGTGATTTGATGAAGGATTTTTTTGGTGTGTTAGGCAAGAAGAAGGTGTATTAAATTGTGAAAAAATATTTTTACCCTTAATCATTAATTTAATGTATTATTTCAAAAATTATTATAAAATGAATAAAAACAATTTATTTATAACATTTAGGCAAAAAAATTTGTAATTAATAACCTTAATTTTGGAGGAAAAATAAATTTTCTTTTCAAGAAAAAATAAAAACCAATAATGAAAAACAACTTTTACCAATTCATTCAATTATCAATATAATATATTGTAAAAAAAAGACATAAAATTAATACATAAAAATTAGAAAACCAAATTAAAACTTTCACGTGTGAATTACAAAAGCTTAGATGTGGGGGTGGCAAGGGATGGGATGGGCTTCAGATGAAAGATCTTCTTCGACTCCGATAAATTGGTCAAGTGGAGGACTACTCTCGACTCACCTCTCTCCATATATAAAAAACCCTACCCAACCAGAGGAGAGGAGAGGAGAAGCTCCATTCAAGGTTCAGAATATCAGATAGGTTTGAATATCGATTTGTCTATTGGTACGATACGTATCGGTATCGGTTATATGCTAAGTACCGTATTGAATTTATCGCAACTATATATATAAATCATAGGGAGAGAGTCAAAAAAAAAAATTCGCAACTATAAAAAACAATCCGGTGTTGACCGATATGGCTGGTACTAGCTTGTATTTAAAATGATACGGTATTCGAAATATTTAGTAACGTACCGACCAGTACGATACGACATTAATAACTTTGGCTCCATTTACTACACATGTTAATTAGCCTTGAAAAGATAAGGCTAGCTAAGACAGTGGAAAGTGTGCTAAAAAAGTTAAGGGCTAACTAGCATGGTTCAAAAAAAATTACCAATCGATGAATTATGTGTGAAGCTAGCCTTAGCCAAGGCATGAGTTAGTAAATATCTGCTTATGCATTCCGTATATTTTGAGGTTCTAACTTTTAAAAATCAATCTTGAGTATTTATTAAAAAATTTAGATAACAAATTTTTAAAATCTACAGATTCTGAAAAGCTAAAAAAAGAGTGAAAATCTAAAAAATTCAAAGCCGGGTTAGAAATGATTCCCCTAAGCTACCGAAGTGGTTTTGCATATAAAGACAAAAATATCCTTGATAATTGTAAAATAATATCACAATACCCCTTGTGCTACCCTCCAAAATATTTTCTTGTTTTTTCTCAAAACCATATCTTCTTTTTTTTGTATCATCATCGTATCACAATAGTATAAATAGTGCAACAAATTGTTACGATGCATTCACCCACTTCCTACCAGCTCTACTAGGATCATAATCGGTCTATTTTGGTTCGATTTGATATATTTTTTAAGACCGAATCAATTTTTAAATTTGAGAATCCTATAAACCAAAACCGATATAATTGGTCCGGTTTGGTTCAGTTTTGCTTTTCGAGCTTTTGGACAACATTTCGAATAATTTCAATCAACAATTCTACAACTAAAAGATATGGTCATGCAATTTCACATAGTAACTACGCATATGCTCATGCAATTTCAATAAATAACATATAAAATATGGTCTAACCCAATACAAACACAATTAAAAAAACTGATAGTCAGGTAAATTGTTAGTCTAAATCAATTCAAACACAATTAATAAGTAACATATAACTCTTGCTTGATGGTAAGTTGTCAGTCTAACCAAGTAACTATTGCAATTGAATTTGTTCAAAAAATCTAATTCTAAAACCAAAAGTTAAAACATAATATATATATAGCTCAACTGGTCCGATCTAAATTTTCAATCCTTTAAACCATAAACCGGACCAGAAATCTAGATTTCCAAAATTCTAAAACCAAAATTAGACCGGACTATTTTTGAGCTCTTTAAACCGCCAATTCAGCCCGGTTTCCAATCTAGTCTGGTTCTCCAATTTTCAATTTCACCCCTAACCTCTGCCCCAACTTTACAAGGTGAAATAAACCCTCCAAAAAAGCACATTTTTTTCCCTCTTGGCATCCCATTCCTCTCATAATTTTGGTAAACCCCAAATTGGAGCTTAAAAAGTGAAATTATGAAGACTTTATTTCAGATTTGTGTAAAAGAAGAGAACGTGAAAATAGAAGTTATAGTGTAATTGATCTTAGCAACCAACAACCAAATTTATAACAAGTCCAGTATTTTACATCTTTGCACATAAAAAAATTAGAAATATAAATTAATCTTCATTTTTTATAAACAAAGTGAAGGACAACAGAACAATTTCTCTTAAAAGGCTAAATTTCAGCTTTTGCGGTAAACAGCAACATACAAATTAATTATAATCCCGCAGCAAACATATTTTTATAATTCTAATAGATTCTAAAATTTATAATCTGCAACAGGATTTAAACTATAATTTAAGATCTATTTTCACAGCTATCACAAACACACTAAAGCGCATGCAAAAAAGAGTTCCACAGACCAAAAAAACAAAATTGTCTGTCAAGAGACAAATAAGCCGCTCCTTCACTATTGCGAAGGGGCTTCGGTCAATCAATGCTACCGTATTTTAGTTGAGCTTAAGAATGCGATCAATTAATCCTCCCCCTCATAATAGATTAAAAAAAAATAAGACTTTAGATGTTATAAGCATCCTGTACAGCCACAGGGTTTATAAATCACTAGGTTTTGGTGAGGGATCATTTCAGTTGGTTCAGCACCTCTTTGTTTCGTACATTCATTTCATCTTCGTCACAACGCACAATTGCAACATGAAAGAAGACTGACCACAATTGACATCACAATACCAGAATTCAAACGAGCAATGCTCATTTTGGCACCAACGGCTATCTGATGGCTACATTCATCATACAAGTACCACGACGTCATACGATATGGTCTTGCATCGACTCCACATAATCCAACGACCAAACCAAATCATATTGTATGACTTCAGTGTCATAGAATCCATTGTCATTTTGTAATGTACCGCTATCATACAACCTATGTGTCTAATTACATACAAGTGCTTGATTAAAGTATTTCCACTAACAAAAAGGTGGATAAATAAAGAGCCCAAAATTCATTTCTTCCATTAGCATACTAGGAGTTCTGACAACACTCAACCAACTCATAATGTGGACAATAACTGAATAAGAATAAGGGAAAACAACAAGCAATACAAGAAGTTCCAGTACTGCGAACAAAGGGGCCATGAAGCAATCTATACAAACCCTCTTCATATTGCAAAAACAAGCTACCAGACTTCTAAAAATAACTAGTATTGCCTGTGTCCCGGTAGAGAAAAGTGGGCATCAGATGATCCAGTTTTGGAGGTCAACAGCACCCAAAGACAAAAAAATATTCTACATGTTTTGGTCTTCCATCACCTGATTGCTTCTTTCTAAAACAAGTACTTTTTTCCCACATTTTCTTCCCCTGAAAATACCAGTTGCTCCTACTAAACCACCTCTATGATAAAACTCCAGGTTTATAAGTATCACAATATTCGATTAATGTCAAAACTTTATACCGGCATTACTTGCAGAACGGTATGGTGCAGGCAGCGAGTTATCCGTTGAGCGATAAAGAATGTTGAGACTAAATTCAAAGCTCGAAATGCACCAAAAATGTGATAAATAGCACGTTATTCTAGTTTACAGCTTCAAATAAGAGAACCTGAGGTTGCAGATGTCCTCTCTCACACATGGAAAGAACATCATCCCAGCCACCAATTACCTGGATATCAAAAATGTTGATTGTCAACCTAAAATATGACTACCCATAATAATCTAAGATGCACGGACCCATATAACAGCTTCAAGTATCACGCCCGACATGTCGGAGACTGACATGACCAACTCGGGAATTTCTGACACGCTTAAATATGTGTCTAGTTCCTTTATTACAATTTTTCAAGTCAAACATACTAGGACACATTAGGCACACTAGGAACACTTTAGGGACCCATATGAAGGTCATGGCGCACTTTTTAAGTGGGATCAAAATTGTCATTGATGCTTAGTTTATGAATACTCAATTAGTGACACTTAATTAGTATCTTCATTATGTTAGAAACATTTGTATGTATTTTATAGTAATCTGACAGAACTTAGTATTCCGATATTTACATGAATCCATGAGATACACCTAGAAATTTTATATCTTGCATTCATAGTGTCTCCAGCATGACCATACCGTAATTTTTTAAAAATGGCGTGTCCACGTGATCATATTAGGATGTACCCACGTCACGTGTCCATGGCTGTCCTTTTTATTATATGATTTAGTAAACCAATGTCCATAATGGGATTAAAAAAAGGTATAAGATGTAATAACTAGCCTATGAAGTGAAATTGTACCTTTACAGTTTTGTCATCATACATCACCCACTGTTCATTGTCATGACTATATGCAAAGCAATGATAATGTTGTCCATAATAGCAAACCTGAGAGTCACAACAAAATAATGGGAAAACAGTTAGAGGTGCAAACTGTATCAAACACCTATTAGTAAATTATTCAATGATTAATGATCCAGCTAATATCTGGAGAAATCAAAAGGCATATTATACATTCCATTTGCAGCGATCCTTTCCTCCCAACTGCACCACATGATGCTATGCAGCACAGCTCTCCAACAATGCACCTACTCCCTATTCACTCAAGCCTTTCCACAACCCTAACTTGAGAAAACCTAATTTACATTGAAGAACAGGAACAATTTTCATACTACCCTAGACTCTACCAAGGAATCAACACAGAAGGTGGTCGGTGCTATTTCTATTGCTTTTACACAAGCAGCACCAATACAGAAGCATCTCTCTTATATCAACTATTTTATCCAATACCAAAAGACACCCGCGTTGTACATTCATAGTTACAACAGAAATCTCTACTAGGATACTCAGGGATATAAGCATATAGTATGAACATGTCCTCATTACGTTCAAAGAAAGCTCCCCTTTCTGTTATGGAATTATAAACCCCAAATCTATGTTCTTAAAATACAATCATGGAGAAAGTTTGAATATCAGATACAAATTGGAAATTCATGTTTGTTTCAATGTATAAGTACATACCACTGAGACCAAGCAATGTCTATTCTTTGGATCAAGTCCACGATAAAGGACGCCAATATTAATTTCCATGGCTAGAGATGCCAATGTTGTTGATATGTCCTCGGCACTCTCACAAGTATTTTGCCAGCCCAGGACTGCAAGATACAAACCACAAGTACTTGTAAAGTTCTTACAACATGCACTACTTTAGGATAACAGACGACAAATCTATCAACAACTTCGCACCCACCTGTTGCAAAAACATGTGGTGGAGATGAGAGAATATGATGAATATAGTTAAGCTTCCCACAGCCACCAGCCTCTGGGTCACAAGCTAGCTGGTGATTCATCTCTACAAGGTTTAGAAGCTCATCGAAGGAGCTTTCTGCACACATTACCTGATAGGTAAATAAAACAACATTTTAATCAATTGACATGAATGAATCAACAACATTACCCAAGACAAAAACTTCATGTTCTTCTAAATCACTTCAACAAAACAAAATGAGCAATGGCATTAACAATTCCTTCAACAAGACATGCCTTCATTGTTCGGAGGGCACTAGCATTAATATTGTGGAAGAAAGAAGTGTACTTCAGGTGTCTGGACTCCAAACCACAACTGTAACAATTCATCCTTTCAAAAACATCCATTCCAAAAA
Source organism: Arbutus unedo (assembly GCA_014822125.1). Taxonomy (NCBI): domain Eukaryota; kingdom Viridiplantae; phylum Streptophyta; class Magnoliopsida; order Ericales; family Ericaceae; genus Arbutus; species Arbutus unedo. The sequence continues at coordinate 16,908 of JABCMJ010029687.1, read as the reverse complement.
GAGAATGTGCAATACAAGCAGCGTTTGCACAATCCCAAGAGCCCTTGCAATTGCTTTCTACTGACTCAGTATCTGAAACCCCCAAACCAGAGGTAAATGAACGATGGAGGCAGTCGAATATTACTCCCAACACTTCAGAAGCATCATTCATCTGAGCCTGCAAGTTAAAGCCACGTTGTTAGAACTTTCGTAGCAATAAACTGCATCTCCATGCACGATAATGAGCATATGATAATAGCATGAATTGCAAAAATAGTTATGATGGAGTCAAGGTAGACGGTAAACAGTTGTGTGACCTCCTGAAAGAAATTACTATCTGGGTACAAGTTGCTCAGAGCAATCCTCAGAGAAGTAGGGGCCACAGCTTCTCTTCGCATATCCGTAGATGCTATGCTCAGGGCAGCAAAAATATCGTACAGTGCACATGTGACACAAGGATCCCCAACATGGACATGCTCTAATGTTGATCTCCCCAAGAATTCATCTCGAAACCTTCTCAAGTGCCATAAGGACTGAAATTTCAAAAGCCGATATCAATCTTAGGCCGAAAGAAGACGTGCTAAAAAAGACTTATTTTCTAAAAACCAACCTGTATGATAACATTTAGAAAACAATTGTATTCACCGACTTCATTCTTCAGGCCAGTGCCATATACATCAGCTCCATTCATGTTTTCAGGTGTGACTTCATTGACTGAAACGTCTAGGCCATCCACTTCAGAAGATGTCTTTTGTATCCTTGAACTTGAGATCAGAGGCAACCTTTGATGTGCCTGAAATGTGTCTGAGCAACAATACGAAGGAAGACTACTGTTAGAAACTTTAGGAATAAAGGGCAGCTAGAGCAGAGTTAACTTTACACCAAGATTATTGGCTCGTGCTCTTTCCTACCACCAAGTTAAAGACGATCAACCTAAACCAAATTACAGCTACGTGTTTACTAATGGATGTGTTCTATTATAAACTAATTAGATTGATAGCCCAACCTCAAAAGTTTCTAGATTGATACCCAGCCTCTACCTTAATAGGAACATATCAAAATGCAGCAACATTGTCTTTACTCATCAATCAGACACAGAACAACCCATTTGCAGGAGTGGTGCGGACACCAGATTCTCATGCGTCTATCAGCGTCGTCGTGGGAGGACAGCCCAGCCCGTGTCCTTATGGCTAGATGACGATGGGCCCATGTGATATTTATCATTAGGGCTCATCTTTATTTATTGTTATTTATCATTATTTAGCAGTTAGGATTTATCATCTTTATTTATCATTATTTATCTTTGTTTAATAGTTGGGATTTATTCTTTTGATAGATAAGCTTTATCTTTCTCATTGTTATCTCTTGTGGCCTATTTATAGACCTTTTGGCACGATGTTTAATTCATTGAATGAATAAAAGTTTTCTTAGTTCTTTGAATTAGTGCGGATTCTAGTTCACCCCTAGGTGCGGATTCCTAGGGTTCATATTCCGGTTCTATATCAATTTGCTATCAGAGCAACCTTCGATTCTTCCTTCCTTGCTCATTTGATCAACCATGGGTTCACGAGATGCAAAGAAATCAATTTCCGTCGTCAATGTTTCATACTTACCGCATCATGTCTTCTCAACCACTCGCGCTAATGTCAATGCCAAGAAGCCTTCTTCTCCACTTGTCATTGTGTAGTCCAAACTTTAGATTTAATTTTTTCATTTCTGTCAATTTTTAGCACTTTATTCGAAGGCACATACCTTAGTTTCTTCTCATTTTAGTTGTTCTATTTTATTATTCAAAAAAAAAAAAAAAAGGAAAAGGAAGAAAAAGAAAAAAGATCCTATTGTTAGTCGCTGTTATCACTTATCACTGTTATACATCAAGGGACCTCCTGAGTCCAGAGTTCCTAACACAACTATTACACTCCATCAACCCAAACCCTTTGATAACTCCAACCCACAAATTAGCCCACCAGTAAGCCCCAAAATCCTGTCACCAACACACCAAGCCCACCACCCCAAAATCCTTTACAACTTCAGGCCCAACATCAAACCCACCTCTAGCCCACAAAACAACAGCCCAAAAGCCATAAACCCTTCAGTCTTACATCGCTCAAGATCCTTCACCACCACCGTCACCCATCAACATAACCCTTCCCCGTCAACTTCCACCACTGCCACTGCCACTGCCACCGCCACCTCTTGCAACCTCGGGCTTGCCCTGGCCCTCTCTCTCCGGCTTGTCCCTCTCTCTCCGACGCACCTTCCTCTCTCCAGCTCACTCACCCACACCCTCTCCCACCACCACTAACCACCGTGCCGCCATCACATTTTCAGGCAATTTCAGCCACCTTCCCACCATCACAGCTTCCGACAGCTTCACCAAGTACAACATCACCACTACCAGGCTCAGATTCGGCTCCTCCTTCCGGCCAGCTTCAAACTCACATGAACTTCTGCTTGACCACATCGATTACATTCGGATCAGCAACATTACAGCTCACGCCCCGCGATCAATCCAATGTCAGTGCAGTTCTTTCCGGGTTCAAATCAGCTCATTCAAGTGTAGCATTTTTCAGATTGTTTAAAGTAGCTTTAATGGTATTTTGTGCTTAGCTCCCACACCATAAATTATGGCTACCCTATATTGTGCTACCTTCCCTCCCCCATAATTTGCCCTATACCATATCTCCTTATTTACCCAAGCCCGTTTCTCCTTCCTACCCTCAATATTAACTCTAGAGCTTTGTTTGGTTGGTGGAAGTTCTTCTCACATAGCATTTGGCCACGTTAAGCACTAAGAATGCTTGTCTTACGAGCTTGCAATTTTTCTGTGCATATGCCCACGTCACTTGCCCCTTGAGTCCTTATCTAGAGTGCATGCATCTCCGCAGTGGTAAAAACTGTCTCGGACTCCTCTCAGTCCTCTTCCAGTATGGACCCTGGACCCATAGAGGGTCTCACCATACTTGGCACTGATTTATCCACTAAGGTGGACAAGTCTAATACCCTGACCAACGCTCGCCTAGTCACATTACAGGAGTCCCTCCAAAGCATGTTGCACCCCCATGCACCCATTGGCCCCAACATTGAGTTTGAGCAAGTTCCCCACGCCAACCATCCACATGATCGGAACCCCGGTCCACTTCCCCATCTTGACAATCACTATCAACACCCCGTGCATGCTCGTGAACCTCTTGAACAAAAAGACGTTAGGGACCATGATGAACGCCACCATGCGGAACATTCGAGTTGATGCACCTACTTTTGATGGTCGTTTGGACCCTACAGCTTTTGCTGATTGGCTGTCGGAAATGGACCGCTTCTTTAAGTGACACAATTTGTCCGATAACAAGAAAGTTCGCTTTGCCAAAATGAAGCTCATTGGTAGGGCTAAACTATTTCGTCAAACTACTGAACAAATTTTGAGGCAGTGTCGTCAACCTACCATCACTGATTGGGTAGAGATGAAAGAAAAACTCAAAAAGAAGTACTTACCATTGTCTTATCAAGATAATCTTCTCAACCAATGGAACAGATTACAAGAAGAGTCCAACCCAACCACTGAGTATGTAGCGCAATTTGAAGTGTATCTCATGCGCTGTAATGTCACAGAGGATGAGCGCATGACTTTGAGCCGATCTCGTAATGGGCCAAATGATGACTTCCATCGCAAGCTAATCCTTCGGGAGGTCACTACTTTGGATCAAACTTATACTCTTGTCCACAATTATGAAATGGTCAAGGCTCAACTCTCCAAACGTACTTTCCCTAGTCTTTCCCAACCTGACATACAAGACCTCCATCTAATCCTGACTTGAGCAAACAAAGTCCGAATCCCATACGCCGGGATGAGAAAAGCATAGTGCTGACTTTTGATGGTTCCTGTTCGAACCCAAACCTCGAGTGTTTCAAATGTCACAATTTGGGTCATCCTGCCTTTAAGTGTCCCCACCGGGCGCTTCTACTTGAAGAAGACTCTCCATTGAGTGCTAACCATGGCCTTTTCAAACAAGTATATGACCCCACTTTTGAGGACACCCAAGACCTAGGGATGGAGAATGGGGTAGATGACCTCCGAGGCAATCTAGATTCGCCTACGACGGGCGTTGTTCAGTGTGCTCTTACACAACCAACCGATGGTGTCAATTGGCGCCAAACCATGATTTTCCACACTTGCGCCAAACATGGAGACAAGGTTTGTAAAATCATCATTGATAGCAGCAGTTGCATCAATGTTGTCTCTGATCGTACTGTCACCCAACTTGAATTGAAACTTGTTTCCCACCCCAATCTGTACAAAGTTTTGTGGGTTAACAATTCGTCAATCAATGTGAAAGAAAGGTGTCTTGTTCCCATTCAATTCTTGTCTTATAAGGACAATATTTGGTGCGATGTGATGTCCATGGATGTGGGTCATGTTATCTTACGACAACCTTGTCACATTATATGGTCATACCAATTCATGTTGTTTTGAGTTTAATGGCCAAACAATTCGCCTTAAACCCCAAAGGCCCAAGCCCATCACTAGTAGCACCAAATCCGAGTCTACCTCAAGGAAGGAGTTGCACCTCCTAGGAGCGAAAGCCTTCAAAAGAGAAGTACGGAATCCTGTCCTTTCCCAAACCCACCCAACAAATACCTCTATTCTTTATGAATTTCAGGATGTCTTTCCCGATGACCTGCCAAGCCACTTACCACCCTTGCGTGATATTCAATATGCAATTGACTTGGTACCAAGCGCTTCTCTCCCAAACCTTCCACACTATCGCATGAATCTCACCAAACATGCTGAGCTTCAGCGACAAGTAATTGACCTCCTTCGAAAGGGGTTTGTCCAAAAAAGTAGAAGTCCCTGTGCGGTGCCCGCCTTGTGAACCCCCCAAAAAAGATGGATCTTGGCGAATGTGAGTCGACAGTCGAACAATTAATAAGATCATTGTCAAATATCGTTTTCCCATCTCACGATTGGATGACATGTTGGATATGATGGCAAGTGCCACTATTTTCTCCAAAATAGACCTAAAAAGTGGTTACCACCAAATCTGGATTTGTCCAGAAAACAAGTGGAAACAGCATTTAAAACCAAGAATGGTCTTTATGAATGGCTTGTTATGCCTTTTGGGTTGTCCAATGCCCCGAGTACCTTTATGTGAGTCATGAAACAAGTCCTCAGCCCGTTTATGGGTAAATTTCTCGTCGTCTACTTCAATGACATTCTCATATACAATGTTTCCAAAAAGCAACATGCCTCTCATCTACACCAAGTGTGTACTACTTTGGAAACAGCCAAGCTATATGCCAACCTTAAAAAGTGCTCGTTCTTTGTGGACAAGGTTATATTCCTCGGTTACATGGTCTCATTAGCGGGCGTCTCTGTCGATCCCGAAAAGATCAAAGCAATTGTAGACTGGCCTAAACCTCGCACACTCCATGATGCTCAGAGTTTCCACGGCCTTGCCACCTTTTACTAGCGCTTCATTAAGGAGTTCAGCACAATTATGTCATCTATAACTGATTGCCTCAAGAAATGTGACTTTGTTTGGACCCTTGCTGCTTCTCGAGCCTTCCAAGATATCAAGACCCGCCTGACTGGCGTCCGAATTTCTTGAAACCTTTTCAAGTCGATTGTGATGCCTCAGGCCTTGGCATCGATGGTGTCCTCAACCAAGAGTCCCATAGCCTTCTTTAGCAAAAAACTCAACACAGCTAAACAACGCTATTCAACCTATGAGAAAGAACTCTATGCTGTTATTCGTGCTTTATATCATTGGCGCCACTATCTTCTTCCCATGAATTTGTTCTCTATTCTGATCACGAGGCTCTCCGTTACCTTACCTCTCAAAAGAAGTTCAATTCCAAACACAGTCGCTGGGTTGAACTTCTTCAGGCCTACACATTTGTGCTTAAGCATAAATCTGGCATTAAAAACAAGGTAGCCAACACTCCCAGCCGTCGTGTCTCTGTACTTTCCATCATGAATGTCAAGGTCACAGGTTTCAACCATTTGAAAGAAGATTATCATCATTGTCCTGACTTTGGCGATGTTTTTGAGCGGCTGACGATAAATCCTCGTATAGCCATGGCTAACTATATTCTCCATCATGGGTACCTCTTTCGCAGCACCAAGCTTTGCATTTCCCGCACTTCAGTTAAGGAGTTCTTAGTATGGGAAGTACATGCCGAAGGTCTCTCCTACCATTTCGGTCCCGACAAAATCACTGAGGAGGTTGAACGCCAATTTTATTGGCCAAGTCTCAAACGGGATATTGGGAATATCGTTGCGCAGTGTCACACTTGCCAATTGGCTAAGCATCGCAAACAAAACATGGGTCTTTACATCCCTCTGCCTATTCCTAATCACCCTTGGCAAGGTGTTAGCATAGATTTTGTCGTTGGTCTTCCTCGTACCTTCAGAAAGCACAACTCCATCTTTGTTGTTGTTGATCGTTTTTCCAAAATGGCTCGTTTCATCCCTTGTTTGAAAACGCCCAACGCCTCTCGTGTCGTCCAGCTTTATTTTGATGAAATTGTCAAACTTTATGGTCTTTCCAAAACAATTGTGTCAGATCACGATGTTCACTTCATGAGCTATTTTTGGAAAACCTTGTGGCACATGGTCGACACCAAACTTAAGTTCAATACTGCATATCATCCCCAAACAGATAGTCAAGCTAAAGTTGTTAATCACAGCTTAAGTACCCTACTGCATTGTCCGGTAAGTGCTAATGCTCGAAACTGGGATGCTATTTTGCCACCTGCACAATTTGGTTACAATAGTTCTGTCAAGCGCTTCATTGGTTTGAGTCCTTTTGCGGTCGTGCATGGCTATAAACCTCCCAAACCTATCGACCATGAGCCATCAGGGGCACAAAGTTGGCAGAAGCATTCGCTCGCCACATCCATGACTTGCATACCACCATTAACCAGTGCGTGCAAGCAAGTAATGATAATTATAAGTTGCATGCTGACTTACGGCAACGACCCAAGGAATTTCAAGGTGGTGATTATGTTATGATTCGCGTTCACCCTGAGCGACTCCCATCCAGCAATGTTCGAAAGTTGCAATCCCGTAGCGCAGGCCCTTTGAAAGTTCTTAAATGCGTTGGCACAAATGCTTATGTTTTGGGCCTCCCACCCGAATATGGCATCAGCTCCACTTGTAATATCGAGGACCTAGTTGCATATCAAGCTCCTATTTATATCCCTTCCGACCCGTTTGTTGATTCCCCCATTTTCCCAAATTCCCCACATATTCCTGCCCCAACTCCCTTACCTATTCCCCCGGCACAACATGATACTATTGATGTTATTTTAGATGATCAGATTGTGTCTACTCAGGGATGGCGGAGTCCAGCATTTTCTAGTGCGCTGGTTCAATCGGCCTGCATCATATTCTACTTGGATTACTGCCAATGAGTTACAGCAGTTCGCACCAGATTTACTTGAGTACTACAGGAGCGGCACCAAACCACACTCGACGGTGCCAAGTTTCACTCACCCTGGGAGAGTTGGTGCGGACACCAAATTCTCACGCGTCTATCAGCATTGTCGTGGAAAGACCTCCCAGCCCGTGTCCTTATGGCTAGATGACGATGGGCCCGTATGATATTTATCATTAGGGCTCATCTTTATTTATTGTTATTTATCTTTATTTATTATCTTTATTTATCATTATTTATCTTTGTTTAATAGTTAGGATTTATCCTTTTGGTAGATAGGCTTTATCTTTCTCGTTGTTATCTCTTGTGGCCTATTTATAGACCTTTGGCATGATGTTTAATTCATTGAATGAATAAAAATTTTCTTAGTTCTTTGAAATAGTGCAGATTCTAGTTCACCCCTAGGTGCAAATTCCTAGGGTTCATATTCCGATTCTTCATCAAGGAGTATGTAAGACATCTGTTGCATTAGACACCATAGTTGCATGCATATCACACGGCATTGGCCATTCGCCGCATACCCAGTCAGACCTATACATCAATACCAATTTGGCCGATGTTTCTCTTGGTCAGCTATAACACAACTTGTGGTTTCACAGTTCCAACAACTACCATGAGCCATCTACCTACTATGCGTTGGGATGGGAGGGCAAGATTCCACGTTCATAAATTTATAATAATATAAGATTGTTTCCTACCCCTTTTGACCTTGAAATGTCCAAAGTCATTACAACACAGATTCTCTCCAATATACATGAGTCGTCTGATCCTAACATGGATTTTCTCAACTCAAAAGCTAAAACAACCATTGAAAATTTGTATCCCTCTTCACACGTAGATCAATTTATGCAACTTGCATCGAAGTGGCTAAATTACTTGCATGCATGAACGTTGTCATTCTGATGCACTAACTCAAGGATGACTAATTGGTTGTGGTATCACGATGCTCTTTGAAGATGAAAAATTGGAAACGAGCATGTGAAAACGAATTTCAGTAATCACATTCTTTTCAAAATTACAATGAATATTACCATAAGATAAAGTACTTATGGTAAAGCCTAATGGTGAAGTCTAGCAGAAAAACCTTAACAGACACCCCCACAAAAATAAAGCAGACCCATGGGCATATAAACTAAGAGATAACACGCTCCATCTTATGCCAATCAAGAACACATTTTTAATTTAAGAAACCCTTTAGTATGCCCCAAAACACTGCCCGGGGGGCCTCCCTGCAGTAGGAAAGAAGGCGTGGGATGTTGGCAGTCCCGTGTACCAAAATAGAATAATCTGTCCCAAGTATGCACTAAGCAATTAACTGTGGTTTAATTATGACCTCATATACTACAGGCAAAAACTTTGATAACAAACTGCATAATCTATCACTTTTTCTGTTTTTCATAATGGTACAATTCTCCTTCAGATGAGTAACTGGATTAGCAATCTAATATACAATAGCTAGCCAAATATCACCAGACAAGACATTAGTTCAAAAGCTTGTACGATACAAGCAACTTATCAGCTTGGAAAACGTCAATTTAGACACAAAATCAGCAGAATTAATGATTGCAAAGCAAGTAGAACAAAACCAAAGATATGAGAACCTTTAGCTATCTAACAATTAAACTAAAAAAAGTTCCTAAAAGTCAATTTCACTAAACTGTAAGTTCCAAAGCCTCTCTCCACTGATCTGTTAAAAACATAATTTGTTACCACGAATTATATGGATGATGGGCTTAAACAAAGAGACAAATTGAGGTAAATATGGTAGCTGACTCCACATTTACCAAAAAATTAACCTTTGTTAACACGAATTTTCTAGGTGGCAGGTGCCATTACACAAAGAAGTGAAACTGACTAAATCATATGAACACAATTACATTAAACTGATATAGACATGAATAGATGACTGAGCATTTACCAAGGCTTTGGCGTACAGCTTTTTTAAGTTCAGCTTGGAACCTTTCTTCATCATCCTCCTCTGCGTGTAGTTCTCTTAGAGTCTTTGTTCCATTGCCTACCAAATATAGAACTATCTGATTAAGAAAAGTGACCTTCGATAGGTTCCATGCTCAAAACATTAAATGAGGGACATCATATGATAATGTGAATATTTTAGGTCAAACTACAGTGACATCCTGATTTCCTCAAAGGGATAGTAAACTATTGAAAAGGTTAAAACCATTAAATCATCAACCATCCTTCCAACAAGAATTGCCCAATTTCCCTGAAAGCAGCCCACGTTTTGTTGATACTTGCAAAATCAAGTTTTCCAGCACACTTCAAAAAATGATTTCAAAAGCAAAATTCTCATCGTTTTCATATCTCAATCTTTTTTTATTGGAGAAGGTTTTCAAGAATTGTGATGTTACCTAAAAAATGTACTTTGTTCCCAAAAAACTTCTGACAAGTTTCAAGAACTGTCGAACAAACAAGTTTCTGTCCTTTTCAGAATTAAAACAAAAAAACAAAAATTTAACCAAAAAGAGATATGGTTTCGAGATCCACAAGTAATCAAAACCCATATGATGGTTTCCATTAGTTCACAGAAAGAGACATGTCCACATAGCTGATAACATCTAAGGACAAACTATTTGTACGACATTAGTCTATTTTACCACATACATCCCACCAAAAGTTTTATCTATGTTAAATCCTGGCCAGATCAGAACTGGTTATGGTATGTGGTTACATGTTCAAATTCCCTTTACCTATCGTAACCCTTCTTTATCTAAGCTTGGGACTGGCTGTGTGAAAGATAAGATTGATACTTGTGTAGTTAATCATTACTTCTCCAAAGTGATCTTGTTCATCTGATGTTATATACAATTTCTCCTTACATCATTGATTCCAAAAACTACAGATTGGTAGACCAATAAATGTTTGAAGTTTGGAATTGTATGCTGTTTACTTGATGATGATTTAAAGGGTAAGCAATTTTGAGAGTGCACTTAACTCTTTTAGACAGCCATAGAACCAAACCTAAGCAATAAATCTTTGAATCATCTGCCATTTATATGATGTCGATTTAAAGAGTAAGCAATTCTGAGAGTGCACCCCGGACAGTGGTAGACAGCCATAGGACCAACTCTAAGTAGAAGGTAAAATATGAGCAGCATCAACTGTCATCGGCAAGCTATAATCGATTAATGAGTGCCATACAAAGAACGAGATTCATTCTCCAGAAAAAAATCCAAGTAAAACTAAAACTTACTGCTGTCCCCATGCAGATCATCCTTAACTCGAACTTGTCCATTGTCAATATTCTCCTTCTCAGAAGAGAGAGACTGAGAGTTTGTGCCAACTAACTTGGGCGAACTCTTCTGGCGTCTACCTTTCCTTCCTGTCCGCCGCTCATTAGACAAAACACCATCATCTGGAATTGGTCCATTAAATAAACCTGCACCAAGAAAAGGAATGATCACGTGCTCTAGAATATACTTTATCTCATCCAACTCTGAAGCCTTCAAACACAACTGCAAACCTTGGTTAACTTTTGGATGATGGTGAGCAACAGTGCTGCCAATCCTTTGTGCAGCAGTGCTTAGAGTCACAGGTATGCCTTCTAAACCATTAGGAAATCCATTTTGCTGGGCCAAGGGTTCCTAGAAAATTGCATGTACAGAAAGTTTTCCGTGATATCTAAATGCAATAATCATGGCCCATAAAATAACCAGCGGGCATTTTCCTTGGGATACTTACCAAGACTTTAATTTCAAATTATGCAAGAAAACAAATGACTTGACAATGATAAGATCAGTTTCTATACCATTCCGACTAAAGAGGAGACCTTAACACAAGAATGCTCACCAGCTTACAATGCTCCAATTGCTTCCGTACATCTTGATACTCATTGCAGTGCTTCTCAGGAATTGATCTCGGAGTTCTCTTATGTTGTTCGGCAAGGTGCTTCTGTTTAGCTTCATCTTCAATTCGTCTCTGATACTCCAGAGTTTCTTCAAGCTTTCTTTCTTCAGCTTCAAGCTCAATCCTACGTCTGAATTCCTCTTCCTCTTGTTGTAAGGCATCACCATATACAGAAGCAAAATTTTCAGAATCTGGATTATCGCTATCGGACACAACTGGAGAAGAGCTGCAGCATACAGAAATTTAAGGGACATTACAGATGAACTACACCAATTTGTCGTGTGATATAGCAAAGGGATGCCTTGGAAAACAGCAAGTTATGAGCATTATGGGAGTAACAAAGACATACACTCGTTCTGCATTCTCATGGCGAAGCATAAGCTCATCAGCACCAGTAGCCTGCAAAAAATAAGAAATTATTAGCTCTAAATCCTGCATTTTGTTCCAACCCAAGCAAAGCAACAACAAACAAAGGAAGATGACGATGAAGAAACAAAACAGCCTGACCACGAAGTCTAACCTTTGAATCTTTTGTTTTTTTGTGGTCCTTGTTCTTCTTCTTCTCCTTCGACTTTTCATGTGCATGCTTCGAATGATCACTTCCTCCACCATTGCCCTTTCTAGAGTCAAGAGCAAGTTCTGCTAAAAATGCTTCTCTTACAGCATCAGATTTCTCAGTAGCATCTTTTTCAGCCAGATCCTCCAAGCGTGCCTGGAAGGAGAGATTAACACAGAAACAGAAAGTCAAGTCTGAAATGGCTTTATCATGAAATAATTGAGTAATTCAATAAAGCTACAAAACTGTCACCAATTTAAAGAGGTCTACAAGTTCTATACATACGCGCACAAATGACTTCACAATAGGTACTAGTATTGATCGATAATCATGGGCTGAAATGTGTTCAAGCTTAATTTCCAATTGCTGCATTCCACTAAGATTTCGCATCATTCTCGCATCAAGTTTGCTGAGCTGCAGGACTGACAAAATGAGATGGCGCAGAAAGGAGGCCTCAAACATTTTTTACTTTCTTTTTTTAACTATAGGAAAAAAAAAAGGTCTAGAACTAAACATTACCCACCTCTGTGGCCAACTGTTCTTTCTGCCTCTGGATAGCAACTTCTATACAAGAGTCCACTTGATGCAGGTAGTCCTTCGTTCTCCAATCATCATTTTCACCAGATTCCAAGTCACATAGATGAGAAGTCACACTGCTATAAGTTTCCTCAAACCCAAACTGATTGACATTCAGAGTTTCTGCTTCTTTCAGAATATTTGATATGGCATCCAATTCAAACCTTTTGCTAAACATAACGTCATTGTTGTTTTCAATAAGCTCCTCTCGCCGTTTTCTTAAAACAGACTCGTAACTACGACGGACAAATTCTGTTACATGCTCCCTTTTCTTTCCTTCTTCAAGACAAAGATCCTCCACAGCTTGGACGGCTTCCTCATAACCCAAATGCTCACATTTTCTCTCATGCATGCTCTGTAGGTGGTAAAATTCCTTCTCCAGTGTTTGGAGAATTTCCATCCCTTGTTGCGCTTTCTCTTCTCTCATCCGGATCCACAATGCCAATTGTTCTCCATTTGTGGGGCCAGTGAACATCCATGACAACAAAGCATCAGTATCAAATAGAACCTGATTTTCATAGCCCATAGTAGAGGAGGTTGGTCCAGCTGCATCATGGCCGGCAGTGGAAGTAAGTTTGGAAGGCAAGAATTGGCCATCAAAAAGGAGATATAATGTATCTTCACTTAGAACTATCTTCTCCGTGATTTCAGCTCCCTGAGTGCCAGTGTTTGAATCATCAATGGCACTGCTCTTCTCAGAATATCTACCTATACCACAAGAATGAGATAACTCCTGCAAGTATTTTAGAATTTTCTTAAGCTCAGAAGCTCCCAAAAAGCAGATGCACATGGGTGTTTGGTCAACACCGCAGCTGAGAAGCTGCGAACCAGAGGCAAGACCCTGTAGCTCATCTACAGTATATTGTATTACCTTGTTCACATGACTTGCAGCAAGGTATTTATGACTTATAAGCACCTGGAATATAGCATGAATTTTCTCAAGAAGCTTTGCACGCTCAGTGTCGTCGGACAACGGCCAGCTGTCAGTCAGGGAATATGCCTTATCACCCTGATTCCTATCAGGGTCTCGCCATTTAATATCACAAACCTTGTCGTAGCTTTTGCACTGCACAGTATCCCCATTGCAATTATCCCCAAATTTCCCCCTTTCAGAGGGCATATTCCATGCATCTTCAGAACAAAAATCATCAGCCACGCAGTCTTTGAACTCTTCCGCATTACTCCTTGGGCCTGGTTCACCAAGAATCTCAGGAGCTTGGAGTTTCAATTGGGTTTCCTGCATTTTAACAGCCGCATTGACATCTAATGGTTTCCAAGAAAAGTTAAGAAGCATCTCAATCCATTCGTTGTCCACATTTTGGGGCAAAATAGACTGCATTTTGGGCAAGAGATTCCCCATGTGCTCCTGCAAAACATGCTGCATGTGGGATTCGGAGTCAGAAAATCTCTCGCTGCAGCGGCAGCACACCCAGAACTTCCACGTTCTATTTGCTTCTGCAAATGATAAAGCCTCTGATAGCACTTCATTTGCCGAAGTATCCTTCGACGAATTAAAATGGGCCTTAAGTTCTGAAATCAAAATTCTCAGCAAGTCTTTCTTCATATCCAAACTCGCTGAATCCCAATATGACCTTACCCAGTCCCTTCTCTCTGCGGAAGATGCATTCTTCCTCATATTTCCAGACTTGCGCCGCTCACCCAGTCTCTGACCAGACCCTGCCGACGAGTCTACGCTGTTATTATTATCATCATTTGGTGATTGTAGAGACTCCGACTTCTGCTGCAGCAGCCTCGCAGCAGCCACCCGTACTTCAATCTCCTTCCTTTTCTCTTCGAGGGTCTTAGTCGCCTTCTTGATCTCATTCGGTCGCCTTGTCTGTTGCACCAATCTTAACTCCATTGGGTCTTCTGAAACCCTCCTTATAGGAATCAACCGAAACTTCTCCTCCCCGTTGCCAAGATTCTTCATCCAAGATGAAATCGACGCTATATTCGACTTCTGAATTAGGGATCGTAGCTCGCTCTGAACATGCCCAATCCTCGCATCTGTAGTCGATATCTTCTGCTGGTTCTCATCCTGCAAGCTTTCCTTCGCCGGATCAACCGGATTCTCAATCGCCAGTGCCCTTTCACACTCCTGCACCACCTCTTCGTACTCTTTCCCGTCGTTTGCTGCCTCGTACAACAAATTGGCGTAAAAATGAGAGAACTCAATGGAGCTGGGAGACAACGAGACTGCTTTCCTAGCAGACTCGATGGCGTTCTTCAAATGACGCTGTTTTGCGTTTAGGTCGTCGATAATTGAAGCGACCTTGACACAAACAGTCCCTTGGACTCGGTGAATCAAGGCCGAGTGGGCTGAGTTTTCGTGCTTGGCACACATGTCCTTCATAAGTCTTAGGGATTTTGTGTGGTTCCCACGGCGGAGTGCCGTTAGGGCTCGCTCACATTCGAGCTTGATAGCGGAGTAAGACGAAGCGTCCGATTCAACAACCGACGACGCTTCTATCTTACTCTCTATTAAGGAATTATACAGATTTAGGTTTTGCACGGTATCCACTGAGCTCGGAACGCCATCGGATGCAGCCACCGGGAACGGAGGCCCACCCGACGGCGGTGGCTTGGAACGAGGAGTGATGTTTCGCTTCTTATTCCCCATCAGCGCATGTACTGTTCTACGGTCATTCGATTGACATGCGTATTTGGAGAGAGAAAGGGAGAGTAGAAAGACTTACTTTGAATGGACAAATGAAGAAAATTTATTATTCTACAGAGAGAAAGTTGAGAGTTTGAATCTGGATGATGGAGAAGGAGTCGGCGGCGGTTGTGGTGGTGACGGGGACGATTTGATCGCCCGGTGAGATATGCGTACTTGTATGTACAGAGGGAGACTCTCTGGCTTCTCTCTCTATATTGAGTATATATATGTCGATACGACACACCTAACCACGGGTTAGGGGGGTGTGGTTTGGGATGTACTTTTCAGTGATTTATTTAAGGTAAGACTAGAAATTTAGGCCTGTATTTTTAATCAAATGAAACTTATTTCCATGGGTCTTAAATTTAGAGTGTTAAATAAGAAGGGTATTATCATAGAAGGAATTATCTGAGGTTTTATGAGAAGACAAATTCTTTGATAATACTTAGAGTATTATCTGAGCTGTTCCTAGAAGGAATTAAATAAAAGTATTAAATAAGAAATTATTGAGTTGAGTTTTGTAATAAGAGAAAAATAATTATTTTAAACTTAATTTGGATGGTGATTTATAGAATGAATTAGAATGTGTATTAAGTCAAAATTAAATTATTTAATTTTATTACCCTTGTAATTAGTAATTTTATTAAAAATGACTTGTTATTTTAAATATTATATGTAACTAAAATATATTTATGTGTTAGTTTAATTTAAAATATATTTGTATTTTATTATTTTAATATATTATTTAATCACATAATTTGGATGGTGACTTATAGAATGAATTAGAATGCGTGTTAAGTTAAAATTAAGAAAGACCCTAATTTGGTATCGGAGCCATTTGTGTTATTAAGAAAGACCGGCGTAGCACCCAAGTCATATAAGTCTGATAACCACCGACCAAGCCAGCGTGCATAGTGTCATTTGGTATACAGACCTCTTTATTGACAGCTACAGTCTTTTCTTCAATAACTGATTCATGGCTAATATCTTTCGATCCATGGTTTCCAAATTCGAACAAGGATCTTCTAACAGGTCATATATTGAAAATCAAAATGATTTTGAAATAACTAATATAGAGAAGGATATTCAAAACTGGCGTATGCCTAAAACTTCTATTAAATCATTATATTCTTAACCTTGTGAAATAAGAAAAACTTATAAAGTTAAAACTGTTGAACAATCTTTACTTGTCATCAATGACAACCAAGTTTTTCAACTTTTAGATCCTAAAAATATTCGCCAATTAAAAGACAAATTCAAATTTTTACATATAGGCATGGTTCAAATTGGTATTAAACCTCTTACACGTACTCAGCTTAATAAATCTATCTTATATACATTAAGAGACATGAGACATAATAATTATCAAGACTCTCTGTTAGGATGTATACAAACTAGTCTCGCACATGGACCAATTTATTTTGAATGCTTTCCAAATTTTGAAGTGGTCTTTTGTGATCCTACAATTTTAAAAACTTTAACCCTTAATATACAAATCAAACGATATGATATGAACGACAGTTCTTATAATCTAGTTTTCATATATCGAATTTATTACTAAGCCATGACTAAAACTTGTCCTATGTTTAAAGGTATTACCCAACCTCAAGGGACTAGCATATTATTTCATGCTAATTTAAATAAGTCACAAGTCATTACCCCTCGTATCATACAATGGTCCGAGGTTCTACAAGAAGACGAATCATCTGATAACACTTGGAGTATTCCCCAAACTGTCCCTAGTCTTAATACTAGAAATCAGATTCAGATAACTCCTCATACTATTATAGAACAAGAAGATGGTACGGTTAATCTTCAATTTCCTGAATTTTTAAGAT
>JABCMJ010029686.1:0-15211 GCA_014822125.1 Arbutus unedo | reverse complement strand
TTCAAAAGTTGTACGTATAGACTTGTTCATTGCCAACTTGGACAGCTCCTAGTTGGTTTTTTTCTCATTTCACACAAATGTCAATTTTCCGCTGGTCTCTAGTATGGAAGATGTGCATTTTAAAACAGTTTAAGCAGATGACTTATAAGCAAAATTAAGATACATAAAAAAGTATTAAATGCTGATAGATAAATGAAGCCGTCAAAAAAGGAAGGACTATTATTGGGTCAAAATCGATAGAGTGGGTCGACAGAGATGTCGGCTACAAAGCGTGTTGATATGTAAGGATTTTAATGTTCTATATTTGCTAAGGATTTGAGAGAGCTTGTTGCACAGTAAGCGTAATGTGAAACAAAACGACGTTTTGACGCATATAACACTGCTCGAAAACTATTCGAACACTATTTAACTATTTGGATAGTATTTTTTAAACTAAAACAACATTATTTTAACGCATTACAGGGCTGCCAAGCCCATCGGCTGAGTATGAACTTGACCTTGTGTATATAAACTCTTGGACACCAAGCTGATTTTTAAGATTAATGAGTTTTATCCCTTGTCATTTTGTGTCCTCGTCAACAATTTTATTTATGCTCAAAAACCTAAAACAAAGAGTTTAATACAACTACTGCCCCTCAATCAGTTTGACTTTCATATTCAGTCCAACCATATACATAAATTGTATATTAGAAAGTCAACCAACCATACACAACCTAATCCATTTAGCATACGATCAATAAGAAAATAAGAATTTATGTGTTTTAATGGATAAGTTGTGTCAGCTCTACAGATAGAACGAAATGATCCATCTCCTGTTACAATAGAGATTAGACAAAATTGGATTACTCTTTTAGTTGTGTCATTCCGTCTTATTAATTTCTGTAATCAAAACAAAATTCACAATCTTAACATAAATGACATACAGATATATTCAATTACTGTGCATCTGGATAATGAACGCATATACGTACATATTAAAGTATTGCGCATCCAAAAATGGTGTCAAATCCGTCCTAATAAAAGTTATAGCGAGTTTGACATGCAAATGACCATCCGAACAATTTTCATGGAACAACTAGGATGGCAACGGGTTGAATCGGGGGTGGATATTACTGTCTCCATCTCTGATTCCCGAACTTATATCTAATCTCCATCCCCGCCCCGATCCCCGAACGGAGATTATTTTTGCCCTTCACCCCCACACCGAAAGGGGAATGGAAATCTCCAAATGAAAATTGGAGATCCGAAAATAAAAAAATTATATTAGTAATTAATTAAAATTTAAAATGATTCTCATTTTCATCCAAAAAATAACAAAAGAGAATAAATAAAAGCATGTATACTTTTGAGCAAAAGTCGTTCATTTTTTACAATCTAAAATATTTCAATAACAATAAATAATTAAAATAAACGTAACATCGTTCCATAAATTTCAATCATAACAACAATAACCAAAAATGCTCAGCAATATTGTCATTGAGCCCATTAAAGATTGTTGTATTCCTTCGCCAATTGTAAAACATGGTTATTTTATCTTCCTTCTTACAAACTTATTATGTAAAAGGGATAAAAATTCACGGGACGGGGGGGAGCGGAGATCGGGGTGGAGATACATAACCCCGAATCTTACCCATTTCCCTTTTTTTTTTTAAACTTATCTCCGAATCCTACCCGATCTCCGAAAGATTCCCCGAATCTCCTATTCATTCAGGGCGAAAAATAAATTGAAACGAGATGGATCGAACAAGATTTTCATCCCAAGGAAGAACATTAAATCCTCCCAAAATCATTGGGATGTGAATTGTTAGTTGCTCCAGTTTAACATTTTTCCTTTCCCCAAAAAAGTTGTCTAATTTCTTAATCCCACAAATACCCTCACCCACCACCTCGAAATGCCTATGGTTGACAATGTTCATTTGAAATGACAGCATTACCCTCATATTCCAAATATAAATAATAATTAGACATATTTACTATATTTTTCACAACACATATTTTCGTAGCCAAAAGATACCTAAGCTCTCTTTAGCCTAAAAATTAATGGGTAATAAAATTATTGTTTTTCTCAAAGGTACAAGAAAAAGAAAAAAATCTACTAGAAGAAAACCATATTGTCCTTGAGCAACTTGTTTAAGTTTGGCAAATATGTAACCATTTAAGGTTAAATTAAGACAAAAAGTGTCATTTTCTTGTCCCTGTCAAACCATTTATGGGTTATTCATCAATTCTGATATAAATTTGTGATCATGCGAATTATTCACACAACTTATATTTTACGTACAATAGTTGAGGAACAAATAATGTTATGACATTAGCAAATATTCACATATTGCATTAGCTGTTTTTATAAAGTGAACACATTTTTTAGTGAATTGTAGTTATCAATATTTTTTCTTTATTTTTTATGAAATCAAAGATAATATATGAGGATACGATATAACTTTGATCTAATCTCATTTTACTATTGAAACAATCTATCGGGACTGTTGTGGGTTTACTCCTAACACATTCGCTGAGCAGAATTATTCACTCAAATTAATTTAGTCTATCCATTGAGTAGATTATCAATAACTACATAATTAAATCATTTTTCTAACAAAAAATAAAAGATAAGTATAATTTTATAATTAAATCGTCTATGTGTTTGTTTTGATGATTGGAGTATTAATATCCCATTAAATTATTTTTGGGTGATAATTTTCATGATGAATTTTACGAGTTGAGCAATTATGAGAAAACCAATGTGCTATTGCTATGCAAACTTTTTTTTTTTTTTTCAATAACTCAACATGAGGTATTTTAATGTGTCGCCTGTATTTTTTTTATAATAATTACTCTGATATGTATACAATAATTGTTTTTGTTTTTGTTTTTGTTTTTTTAATATAGAAATCTTGAATTTATTGTATCCTACAAGAAAGGAGAGTTGAGGGCGGAGTTCAAATCCTCCACCAATGTAGAACCAGGTCGGAGACATCCTCTACTATTTTCTTTGTTGGTCTCAACTTCCCCATCACAAACACTAACCAGTTGGCTGTACCAACCATAAACCTTTCCCCCCTCCTCTCTCTCTCTCTCTCTCTCTCTCTCTCCATGTACCAAGCATGGCGGTGATGGCAGTACAAGATAGTCTCTGGGATAGTGTCCTGGAGCAAACCAAGGTGGCCCAAGAAAAGGGCAGTGACCCTCTGCCGTGGGCAATTCATCTCACCTCCTATTTGAACTCTGCAGGGGTTTCTATCCCCTCTCCTGAGCTGGCAAACCTTCTTGTTTCTCACATTTGCTGGGCCAACAACGTACCCATCGCTTGGAAGTTTCTTGAACAGGCCTTGGCTTTCAAGATCGTCCCGCCTTTGCTCGTCCTAGCTCTGCTTTCCAACAGGTTTCTCCTTTTCTGTTTTATGTGTTCTTCAGATTTTCACTTCATGGGTCTGCCTGTGTTTCTTTTTTTCTGGGTCTTGGTATTGATCTTTACACGGTGTTTTTGGAATATAAATTTGTTCAGAAATCTTGTAGGTCCCATTTAACCGATAACATTTATCACCCATCTTGTCAGGTGGATGAACAAAAATCAGACTTCTGACACGTATTCTTGGGGTTTAGCTTAGTGGGTGACTAATTGGATATGATTTCTGAAATTTCACTGAACAATCTCCCACGTCGGTTTCAGGCCGGTTCATGAATGAGCTAGTGTGATTTGATTAGATGAGGGTTGCCTTTCTTTTGATGCCCACTGTTTGACTCTTTATATGTGTGATATGTAGAGATTCTTGTTTGATGGAAAGCGGAAGGAAGGAGGAGGGGGTATTATTCTGATGTTTTGTATCCAGATATCCGAACCATCATGTTGTAACGGCTGTTCCATATTCCAGATGCAGTCTTCTATTTGTTGGTCGAGTGTTTTGGTTTTATGAGTTGGTCCATTATGATATGTCCTTTAGTAATGTTGCATGATGCAATGTTGTTGGTTAGTGCATTTCATTTTGTCATTTACTTTTCGTTGTATTTCCAAACAAATCTGTACTTTTCACCGTATCAATGACCGCGTTTTTTTTCCTTTTTGAATTTGGGTGCTGCAGTATGGGCAATCGAGATTGAATTTGTGGTTGACGAGTCTCTCATTGCATTGCTTCTGTGCTGTGGTGTTCATGTGTATGAATTTATTTGCTTGCTGAATTTTCTTTCGACTCTTTTTAATGTTTAGAAATGCCATCGTTTTGAGAAAATCAAATGCATTCTTGATATGCAGCAATTTTTTCCTTGAAATGGGCGTCACTTTCTTGCTTTAATGTTGCAATGTTGCATTTTAGTGCGTGGAGTATTCATGGATCTGCATGAAGAGAATTGCTTTTTTGGTAGTTGTTTTACTGCACCTTGTCCTGCACACTATGTCTTGACGTCGTGCGCTTGCCTGTTCTACAGGGTTATTCCAAGTAGAAGTTCCAGGCCAGCAGCATATAGGCTTTACATGGAACTCCTCAAGAGACATGCCTTAACCCTTAAATCTCACATAGATGCGCCGAATTTCCATAAGTGAGTTCTTAATGTCATTTAATCTTACATAGGAAGGGGAAAACCCTTAACTTCAGACTGGTTACTTCTTGTCGTCAATGTACTTCAGTTTTTTCTCTTTCACCTTGTGTTTTTTACCTCTTACTGGCTAGTTTGTGCGGATGTACTGTTTGCTTTGGATCTTGTTCCACTTAGCTAAATGAAGCAATGGATGCCAAAGCAAGAGAATACAACTCTTATTGTTTTACTGCACATACTGGCATGATGTTCTAGGGGCCCATTGCTTGGTGCAGTGGTTAAATGCTCAGTCATGGATCCAGTGTAACTGTTTCTTTTTTTTTTTTTTAATTTGGAATCTAGAATTTGCACATCGTATCTAGCAATCTTTTTACCACAAGAGATCTTTTTGTTGAACACTCACCCCGATAAATTTTGAGAGTCCCCGCTGTTTCTTGATTAATAACATATTTAACTCTTTGCAATTGACCTGATTGTTGATAACGACATTGGATTTTATAGTGTACCTCCATCATTGATGAGCAGATCTTATGTTGTCATACCATTTAAAATCTATTTTAATATTATTAGTTTTCTGATTTTCTTACTCATGCAGGGTGATGAATTTGATAGATGATGTTCTTCACCTCTCCCATATATTTGGTCTGCAAGCAAGTGAACCTGGCATTCTTGTGGTTGAATTTATATTTTCAGTTGTTTGTCAGTTGCTTGATGCATCATTAGAAGATGATGGGTTGCTAGAACTAACCCAAGAAAGGAACTCTGAATGGGTAAATAAACCTCAAGATATGGAAGTAGACATTGATGACTTTTATGATGAGAAGAGGATTGAACGTCAAGAGAGATTGAGGAGTTTGAATACTGTGATTGCCATAGAGTTGATCGGGCAATTTCTGCAAAATAAAGTAACTTCCAGGATTCTTTCCTTGGCACGCCAAAACATGTCAGAACTTCATTCCTTTTACAATTGCTTTTCAAGCTTCATACATTCTTCTTATGAGATTTTGCCTATGTGGAAGCAGAATGAATAACATCAATCTTCTCCCATGTTTACTGGTGATCTTCAGAAAAACGAACTTCTTATGCATGGTATTGTGCGTGGAAAAGACCATTTCCTTTTTCTAGAAGATCCACATTTTCCATTATGAACCCTGCAGAAACCACAAATGTTTAGCCTGCTTTCTTTTTTTCATCAGAAGTACTTCTTTTGCCTTATTGAGTTTTGGAAATATTTGTGGTCCACTTCTGGAAAGGAATTATTCACTTCTTTTGTTATCTACGGGAGATAGACTTGAGTTATTCACTTCATGAGTAACCAAGTTTGAGAGCGGTTCTCTTATTTTCAACATCACAGTGCACACTTCTGGACTTTTGATGTATCAATGAACAAGTGTTTTCTGTCAAATCCACTCACGCTCAACAAAATATTGCATAATATTTGGAATTTATTTGTAAATCATTTTTTGCCATTCCACTCTATTCAGGTTAATAACTGTATTAGATTATCATTAGTCTAGTGTTTTTGTTCAATACTTTGTCCTGTTTCCTTCTCAGTCACTTTACTAATGGTGTTTTACACCTTGCTTACCAATTCAACAGGCCCTCACACTGGGGAGGTTTTGTTCAGCGAATACAACTCCTCGTAGAAAATTCATCCACGGTGAGAAGTTCAAAAGTTATGACTGCAGAGGCTCTTCTCCAGCTGGTATCAGATACTCGCAAAATCCTGTCTCGGGGATGCAGATCAATTTCACCACTAGATTTCCACGAGGTTATGGCTTCTGGTTCTCTGGCTGCTTCTGCTGGTCTTTGTCATGGATCTAGTCGTTCTGCTCTTTGGCTCCCTCTTGATCTGGTGTTAGAAGATGCAATGGATGGTTCACAAGTTAATGCGACGAGTGCCGTTGAAATAATTACTGGTAGACCTTGCTTTATCCTTCTACTCAAGATATAATTTACAGAAAAGATGGTCCTCCCTCTGTCACATTTTGCTTGTCCATTTGGATCATGCCTTTATTTGGAATATCGGATCAATAAATGATAATATATTTGCAAATGATTTTCAGATTCTTTTCACCAATCAAAAGATCTCAATTGATTCTTTTGATTGTGAAAACAAAAAGACTTATTGACAAAAGCACGATGTAGTTGATCCGTTTAAATGCATGAATGTTGAAAACAAACAAGCAATATGGGATTAATTTCTCTTTAATCATGTCTAGCATGAGGAAAGTTATGGTTTCCCTTGCAGGTTTAATGAAGGCCCTTCAGGCATTTAATCGCAGCACCTGGCATGAAAGCTTTTTAAGTCTTTGGATGGCAGCTCTACGTCTTGTTCAGAGGGTTAGGAACTTGTTACTGTTAAAATTCGTTTTCCTTCTCTGTGGCTGTTTCTTCTTATTTTTCTTCTTTTCTGGGATCGTGAAACTTTCAGACTAATTGCCTATTTTGATGTTGCTTCATTGGAGCATTCAATCTGAATGTTCCTCTGGCGGAGGCTGCCCTCTACTTTGAATGCATTCCCCAACATCAACAGGCTTAGAAAAGTTAATGATGTTTTCCGCAATATAATTTGTGTGTAAAATTGGGTAGGATTGCTAGTAAAACTCTGGTTTAAACTCTTAACAAGGATGTCACAATGACGGGTTGAAGACGATGTGTAGTGTGTGGTACAAACAGAAAGGAAAACAACAAATTGTTGCTTTTTAGTTCCAGAAAAGAGGAATTAAGGGAGATTTCAAACTTGTACAAAAAAAACCTTGATATGAACTCTCATAATTAGATTTCTAGGAGCCATAGTTAATGGGTGGGTTACTCAGCTGTACCACAGTGGCTGAAATCCACTCAATTTCCATGCGATGGGTCATTCCTTGACATTTTTTTATATACTAGAGGATCTGAATAGCTGCATGTAATGTTTATTTAGGTTTCAGTAGAAATGATACTTTTCTTCCATTTGTGGAGATCTAACTACGGTGTTTTTTTTCTTATTCTTTCATGATTTTTTTAGGAGAGAGATCCAATTGAGGGCCCTGTGCCTCGGCTAGATACTCGCCTGTGCATGTTGTTGACTATCACAACACTTGTGGTTGCTGATCTAATTGAGGAAGAAGAGAGTGAACCAACTGATGAAACAGAAAAACTTGACATGATTCATGATAGAGAATATCAGGTTCCTGGAATCCGTCGTAGAGATTTGGTATCCAGCTTACAGAGTCTGGGTGATTATAAGGGTTTGCTGAGTCCACCCCAATCAGTAGCTTTCGCAGCTAATCAGGCTGCTGCAAAAGCAATGATGTTTACTTCAGGCATCAACGTTGGCAGTTCATACTTCGAGTGCATAAGCATGAAAGACATGCCAATAAACTGTTGTAAGTAACATCTTTTTCTTTTATTTGGTCAAGGATTTTCACAAAGTTAGTGGAATATCTAACTTCCATGGCATTAATTCATCCATGCAGTCTGTGGGCCTAATTGTTAGGTTTTTTTAAACGGTCCTTTGATGTGAAAGTTGAGTTTGATCGTCCTTGTTGTCTCAATGTGTTTCACCTTGATTTTCTATTGCTGTTGAAATATCAATGAGCATTTTTCAGCTACAACAATTAGCTTAGTTTGTTTTTCCCCATCACGCTTTTTCTTTTCTTCGTGTTCTTCAGGAAAATGATATGACCTAGCATCTGCCTTGTGCTGTCCCAGTCTTAGTTGACCTCTACAGTATCCTGGTGTCCTTTTTTGGGATCACCCCTCCAACTATTATTTGAAACATAGTCCTGGCTATTGTTGCTATCTCGGCAAAGTCCTAAAAGCAAAGAGAACAACTTTACCAAATGAAAGAGAGCATCGTGTTAAAAGGATAGCATAGGCCGAACTGAACGCTGGTCGGCCCATGCTGGGCTGACATATCCTTTCTCTTTGGCAGTTCTCCTCAGAACTTGTGTCTTTTTTTTCAGACATGGCACTTTTAGCTTTTACATATACACTCATCAATGAACCGTACCATAAGACGAACAGTTTTGAATCGCCAGCTGTGGCTTTCCTTTGTGCATTTTGTTTGTATTTTTTTTAACCAAATAACATGGAGATTATCAAACATAATAGATTCTTAGGTCTCTTCCATAGAGATGCATGCAATTTAGAGACCCAATAAGAATCATTAAAGCCCTTTCTCAAGCATATTGGCTAGCATATGAAGATTGAACCGACACATTACATTGTCTATCAGAGAGTTAGCAGACGAGATTAGAGTCAAGTTAGTGGTGAGATATGCTGGCCTATGGTGTGGTACAGAATCTTCTACAGTGGTGCCTGTTTATATAGTAGTATAGTACAATATAAATGTCCCAAACTATAAACTAAAGCAACTGCTGATACTGTTGAACTGGATGCCATCTGCCCACAACCAAAATGAAAAGCCGAAATTTTTATTTTGGTATTTTCTGTATGTTTGCCAAATCTAATGGAAGCTCATGTCCGTGTTTGCAGCTGGAAACATGCACCATTTGATAGTAGAGGCTTGTATCGCCAGAAATCTAGTGGACACGTCAGCATATCTCTGGCTTGGCTATGTGAATGGGCACATCAAACAAATACCTCATACTTTGCCCCTTCAAGTGCCCAGCTGGTCAGCATTCATGAAAGGAGCCCCCCTTACTCCAATTATGATAAAAGCTCTAGTTTCTGCTCCCGCTTCAAGGTAACTTGCGGTTTTCTTTCCTAAGATGTCTTGTGATGGACTAATCTGGTCATTGACCCACCTATGTATTTTGTTGTATAAACGTATTTAATGAAGCTTATAAGCCTAACGCCATTCCTGTGGAGGGCTTATCTCTCCTGTTTATCTTTTTTACCTAGAGTTTTTGCAAATGCTTCATTGGGCATCTTTTTATCGCTATAGAACCACGTTAATGTTTTCCAAATATGGCAGTTGGAAGAATGGCTTCATGGGGTGGTTTTAGTAGAATAGTTTTGTTGGCAATGCCAAATCTTTAATATGAGAGTGTATGGTTTGCCCTATCAAATGGTATAAAATAATACTAATTTGAATTACACATAATTCGGCTATCCAAATGGAGGTTGGACATTGCAATTAAATAGTTAACAAAACTATAACCTATAGAGGATCTAGGAAATCAGTTTAACAAGTGTTGGTGGTGGCAACATTCTAAATATGAAGTGAATATCGTTCAGATTCCCATCTATATTTCGTTACTGTGACCTGGTCTTCAGTTACACCTTTTTCTTTGCTGAAGCCAGGTATATGAGATGCTCTTTTTTATTGATTTACCAACGGTAAAGCAACTGAATTTAAGCTCATGGATTTGATGGAAGCTTAGCAGAGCTTGAGAAAGTCTTTGAGATTGCGGTCAGAGGATCGGATGATGAGAAGATAGCTGCTGCTACTATACTGTGTGGAGCCTCTCTAATTCGAGGTTGGAATATACAGGTAATGAGGTCAAGGTTATTGAATTTAACATATTTTAATAGATTATTGACATGAGGTTGCACAAAAAAACTTTATTTCATATTATGGTTCTGGTTTTTGTTCTTAACCGCGGAGTGTTCTAAAATTGTTGCGATCGTGATGTTTTCAGGAACACACTGTCTACTTCATAACTAGGTTACTCTCTCCACCAGTTCCTGCCGATTATTCTGGGAGCGACAGCCACTTGATAAATTATGCTCCAATGCTGAATGTTCTCCTTGTCGGAATAGCACCTGTTGACTGTGTTCAGATTTTCTTCCTACATGGCTTGGTATGTAAGGCTTTTACTATCTCGAAGTGTAGAGATCAAGTGTTTCTTCATTGGTGTGAATAGGTTTGTTACATAAGCATTGAAAGTGCTAATTTGGCTTCGTAATTGTGCTAATAATTAAACCAACCTGAAGTTTAGTTGCTGAAATTATTTATCTCATGTGCATTTACATTTTACACGATGTGTTATCTGCTAAACTGCTACTGCGAGTTCTTGCTATTGCGATTAAATGGCCAGAAAGAATCTTGTCAGGATGTAAGGAATACTTGAAGGGCCAATAATCTGGCCCTAATATAGCAAATGATAGATTATACTTCTGATGGTAGAATCAAAGAGTTGAGATAAGGAAACTCTGGTTGTTTAGCCTGAATAAAGCAGAAGCCGATGAGAAAAGGCATTAGAACAGAAAACATGGATCGCCATACTTGTTATCCGTTGGAAGAAGGTTTTTTCTATAGAAATCCGAACATTTTAAGAGAACCTCTACTGTGATAATCGTTGGTGTTTTCCAAATGATATGATCTTCTTCCTTGAAAAACAAGGAACATGGGGAGTACCATGTGGCATTTCCACATGGTGCTCTCAGCCAATCACACAGCACCAAATTTTGTAGATGGGACATGGAGTTATATTTGTTGTAGTTAGGAGAAATGGGGTTTAACCCACGCAGTGTCTATTGCCGTCATTCACCTGTAGGGACTACCACGTAGACAATGGCACATGGTACTTCGCGAGTACCTAACAATTTTGAATGAACGTTAGTATATTGATAGGGCTGTCAGAGTCCTTCATGCCAACTCATTAACTGATGCCCGCTTACCTTGTTGTTCAGGTTCCACAGCTTGCAGGCTCATTGATGCCAATCTGCGAGGTTTTTGGATC
Organism: Arbutus unedo; assembly: GCA_014822125.1. Lineage (NCBI taxonomy): Eukaryota > Viridiplantae > Streptophyta > Magnoliopsida > Ericales > Ericaceae > Arbutus > Arbutus unedo. The sequence continues at coordinate 4,046 of JABCMJ010029686.1, read as the reverse complement.
ATGTGTACCCAACATTTCATGGACTCTCCCAACAGGAGAAGAGATTTCTGTGCACGCTGTGTTTTCAAACGCATTTGCACTTCTTCTAAAGCTGTGGCGGTTTAATCACCCGCCTCTAGAATATGGAGTGGGAGATGTACCCCCAGTCGGTTCCCAACTCACTCCTGAGTACCTTCTATTGCTACGAAACTCGCACCTAATGTCTTCCGGAAACATCCACGGTAACCGGTGTAAAAGGAGTCTCTCATCTGTTGCGAATTCATCATCTCCTAAACATGTATTTGTGGATTCATTTCCGAAACTCAAAATATGGCATCGACAGCACCAGGCGTGTATAGCATCAACGCTCTCCGGTCTTGTTCATGGGACCCCTGTCCATCAGATTGTTGATGGGCTTCTTAATATGATGTTTAGAAAGATTAGTAGAGCAAGTCAGTCTTTGACTTCTCAAACATCTGGAAGTAGTAGTTCATCAGGACCTGGAAATGAAGATACATGTGTGAGACCAAAATTACCCGCTTGGGATGTTCTTGAAGCGGTTCCTTTTGTGGTTGACGCTGCTCTAACCGCATGTGCCCATGGAAGACTTTCTCCTCGCGAACTATGTACAGGTCAAGCTTGTTTGCGTGTTTGATTCTTTATTTGCATTTGCAATTTGACAAGGCAAACTTACACATTGAGAAGTGCAGATACCAAAACATATACGAAATATCTTGTTTTGAAATAGTCCCTTCAGAAAGCATTTGAACAGATCAAAGACACGTGGGAATATACTTTTCATAAGGTGCCATGTCAATTACAATTAGTGTACACGTTTGTCGATAAATTTCACACATCTTATATATACACCTTTGACTCAACTTTAATAAAATAACTTGAGTGCCAATAGTTGTAATTGGATGTGTATCTATCAATCATTGATCCCATTGCTTTAGTTTCTTCAATTTTAGGAGCGCTGAAGCCTAGAACTTCCAATTTGTTTGGGAGCAAAGTATTTTAGCTAAAATAGTAAGACATACTGTTTATACTTGTTTTGCAGAATATAATGCATCAAATTATTTCTTAATATACATACTTATATCTTGTTTTGCAGAATATAATGCAACAAATAATTTTTTAATATACATACTGATATGATAAAACATTTGTAATTTACAGCATAAAAAAGTTATTAGTCTCCTGATGTTTCTCTTCTCGCTTCTTGTCCCTGCTGTGGTATAGTCCCTGTTCTTTGAAAACTTGTGGCGTCAGCTTGTTGGTATTGTATCTTATCCATGACATTAGTTTTATTGGTAGATACACTTATTCATCGCTTTATCCTGGAGACCCTCGAAATATGTGATTCACTCAATTTGGGATTCAGTAAGACAGTACTTCAAAATTTGCAATCACGAGTCCATGTGGCACCTGGCTGTGAGAAATCAGTTGCTCCCTATTATAGCTTGAGATCAAAGTAAAACTATTGCGTTCATCACCTTATCATATTATGTTTCATTTCAGGACTTAAAGATTTGGCAGATTTTCTCCCTGCATCTTTGGCAACCATTGTAAGTTACTTCTCTGCAGAAGTAACTCGGGGAATTTGGAAACCAGTTTTTATGAATGGAACAGATTGGCCAAGCCCTGCTGCAAATCTGTCTAATGTCGAAGAACAGATCAAGAAAATCCTAGCTGCCACTGGGGTTGATGTTCCGAGCCTTGTTGCAGGTTTACCTCCTTACCATGACAATTAGATGGATGAGTTTTTCAGATATAAATAATATCATTGACAGATCTATTGACTGAGAATGGAAAACAACCCCATGTTTTGTTGTATACGGCATGTAAATTTTATGAGAGAGAAACCACAATCAAGAAGCTCGTAGATACAACCAATCGAAGGTGCATAAAAAAATTTATGCTTCAACTCGGGCAAAAGTGGTACCCTAAATTATTCCCAATTGTTGATTCATATTTTGGCACTTGAAGTGGTACTTGGAAGCTAAGAAGCAAGGACACAAACATGACAAGCCAGCACGTCAATTTTCAAAAAAAATATAGGAAACGACATGTGGGACACGCGCCAGATGTTCAGTTTTTTTAATTTTTTGTTATGTCAGATTTGAGTTCAACAATTGATGTATGTCATGTAGATGTTTAGTGAAGGATGAGAAATACTTTCTGAAGTATAAAGGAGGAATATATGCAAAAATTTCATGGTTGTACACTAATTTGCAATGTGTCTAATGGTTATCAGACGTTAGATTGTTTTGTAAGTGTTTGAAATATAATCGAGTTCAGGAAATTTGACAATAATAGGATGCGTACATATGCGTGCCCAAACATGCATCTAGGAAGTGTCCGGGGCGTGTCGTATTATCTTCATCATTTACATCGCCATTTTAATTGGAGAGGCTGTCATTTTCCAAAACTAGTTCTTCAATCTAATGGCAGAAGATTATCTTTCTTTCAGGGGGAAGCTCTCCAGCGACACTTCCGCTGCCTTTGGCTGCCTTTGTAAGCCTCACTATAACCTACAAACTCGACAAAGCCTCGCAGCGTTTTCTCAATCTGGCTGGTCCTGCCTTGGAGTCCCTTGCAGCAGGTTGCCCATGGCCATGCATGCCAATTGTGGCTTCCCTATGGACCCAAAAGGCGAAACGCTGGAGTGACTTCCTTGTTTTCTCTGCCTCACGAACCATATTCCTCCATAACAATGATGCAGTGGTTCAACTCCTTAAAAGCTGCTTAACTTCGACGCTTGGCCTGAATGTGACACCTATGGCAAGCAATGGAGGTGTCGGTGCCCTTCTTGGCCATGGATTCGGATCCCACTTCTATGGTGGTATTTCTCCTGTTGCCCCAGGGATATTATATCTCCGTGTCTACCGATCCATAAGGGATATAATGTTCTTAAGGGAAGAAATTATCTCTCTCTTGATGCAATGTGTGAGAGACATAGCATTTAGTGTGCTATCAAAAGAGGGATTGGAAAAGCTAAAGAAAGCCAAAAATGGGACGAGATATGGGCAAATTTCACTTGCTACTGCAATAACTAAGGTGAAACTTGCTGCTTCAATTGGGGCTTCTTTAGTGTGGCTATCCGGCGGATTGGCGCTAGTTCAGTCGTTGATCCAAGAAACTCTTCCTTCTTGGTTTATATCTGTTCACAGGTGTGAACAAGAAGCAGCCTCAGGGGGTCTGGTTGGAATGCTAGGGGGCTATGCACTGGCCTACTTTGCCATGCTCTGTGGAGCTTTCGCTTGGGGAGTTGACTCATCGTCATCAGCGCTGAAGCGGCGTCCGAAAACCCTCGGACCCCACCTGGAATTTCTAGCAAGTGCTCTAGATGGGAAGACCTCCCTTGGTTGTAATTGGGCCACTTGGCGTGCTTATGTGTCTGGGTTTCTGAGCCTCATGGTAGCATGCACGCCTACTTGGGTGGTGGAAGTAGATGTGGTGGTGTTGAAGAGACTAAGCAAAGGGCTGAAGCAGTGGAACGAGGAGGAACTTGCGTTTGCTTTGTTGGCAGTTGGAGGGGTTGGTACCATGGGTGTAGCGGCTGAACTGATCATTCAAAGTGAAATATAGTTGTTTTCTTTTGGTTTTTCTTTTTTGTCCAAAATTTTGCAGGGTTGTGGTTGAAATATAGTTGTACATTGTGTTTTATGTAGGTTTGTTGGTGCAAAATGAAAGTTAGAAGCTTTTTATAAAAGTTCTACAACCTATATGAAATTGCAAGCTTTGTACAGAGTGGTTGATGTAAGGTTTACAAAAGTGCAGCATTTGGGTATTCAACTTGCGTAAGCTGACTGGCTTGGGGGCTATAACCTAGCTAATTCAATTCCCATTCTTGAATCTTTATAATTGGCTTTTGGTTTCGACATGACAACAAAATGTCATGTTACCATAGATGCTTACCCTGTAAGGGGGCAATGTTTGAACCTTCGCAAGGACAAAAATTCCCCCTGCTAATATTGTTGAACATTCAAGACTTATTAACTCCAATACCATTCTATCCCTTGTTGGTGCAGAATTTGGATCATTAGTAAAATGAACAGTATGAT
>JABCMJ010029649.1:0-15876 GCA_014822125.1 Arbutus unedo | reverse complement strand
GTCTTTATTACAAGACTCGATTTTGTGTGTTACAGCAAGGCATTAACGACGTCTCCAAATCTTCTAGGGGCGCTGAATTTTCAATTCTCGAGTTCATTGGGACCGAACTCCCAATTGCCCACCACTACCCAAAAGTCATAATTGTTGCCACGATTTGAGTCAGTAGAGTTGTGTGAAGATTCTCGGACAATGTTTGTAGATTTTGAGATAGTACATGTCAGTAAGGAACTTGACCATATCATAGTTTTATTGGATATCACAGAGCCCAAGGTTGGTTCCTACAAATCTGTTAGTTCGACTATGGACATGATTATTCTAAAGGTGTTAATTGAGATTTGCATTGCGATAAGCTTATAGTAGTGTAAAATCCTACGGACAAGATGGTATAGGAGAAATCTGACGCCACCCTCAATAATTACCATTAGAGATATGAGCATAGTATCACCAGTGGCCACGTCACGAAGGGTTCGAGTGTCATCTAGTTGAATGGCAACATCATTGGGGATATTATACCTGCTAAGAAATTTCTCCTTTTTTGCAGGAGTTTCTATTATTTTTCTATAAACCCACATTTTTTGGGAGGAATGGGATCAGAAATGAGCAAGATAGGAAGAAAATATAAAGTTTCGAAGAGACTCGTAGAGACAAAGAGGAAGTCTTGAGACGTGATTGTTGTTGAGAACAGAGGCAAAACGTGTCCAGTCACACCAACTGTTTGATCGGCCAGGACGGGTTAAACTTATAAAAAAAGAAACAAGAAAATTTTTTTTCCACTGGAAGTATAAGAAGGTTTCGTGACTTTTCAGGTACACCATGTAATATCAAGAAATAGAAGAAGCAAGAACTGAACAATCCCCATCTAATTTCTGAATGAACCAAATCTCGTGACATGTATCTAAACAGCAAATCGAGCATTCTCAAGCAGCTATATATCAGTTTGGAGGCCTAAATTTTATAGGAACACGCACAGAAAAAGTAATCAAGAGGATCGAGTATTGCTTGAAAGAGCTAAGCAGTTGGGAAGACTATATTTTTCTGGAAAGTGCTGGACATGAAAATAGTGAGTAGAGAGTAACTGTAAGTAATTGAAATGGGTAGTTAGGAAATAATGTTGGCCACCGGAGAGTTACCCAAGCTAGTATAGGCCGGTGCTAATTGTGCTTTAACATCATTTCACACATAAGGTCATTATAAGCCGTAAGGCCCTATGATTGATCTCATGTGTGAATCAGACTTGGCATGATTGTGTGCACTGTGTCTGCAAGAGTTGAGTCAGTATATTCTATATTTTCTTTTCATTTGAGCTTTGGTTCACAGCATAAACCATTGCCTAAGTATTTGTATTCTTTAACATGATGTGTGAGAATTCATTGGGATATTCGTTGCAATAATGACAATCGATATTCTTCGAGAGAGTGTCCGGTGAGGGTTGAAATTGAAGTTTGCATGGGTCATTGAATTGCATACATTCGTTAACATATGATAGTTCGGAATAAGTTCAAACTCTAAGCGGATATTTTGTTTGATAGCGTACCTAAACTGAATGGCACTACATTTTCGAATTTTTATTGCACATATGTGACAAGTCTTGTGGTTGATGCAGGGGAAGTATGTTCGTAGTTCGTTTTACGTTGAGTCGTAGTTAGTAGTTATTTTTTAGTTTTATTTTTGTTATCTTTAAGTTTTTCTGGAGTTATAGTTGTTAGGAACTAGCAACCCTCAAGTTTGGGGTGTGTTGAGATCGTAATACGTCTTCTATGACGGCTCAACGTGTCCTCATTAGGCATATGTGCGGTAGTTAATCATTGTTTTATTAAATAATGCATGTAGGGTAATTTTTGTCCAATTGCAGATTTTCTATGATAAATTAGGTGTTTGACGACGAAATGATGATATCCAAATACCCAAAGAAGATTTCGACACCCGAAGAATGATGGAAGTGTGATCGGATGAAGTGTCGAGGTCAAGGGTGATGCAAAATTTGAGAAAAATCCAAAGAAAGTTGAAGAAATCAAAAAAAAAAAAAAAGAAATTCCATGAAAGCATGACCCTGACAAGTTTATCAAGTCAAGCCATTAGGTCACGCAGGATCTTGACTAGATGAATAGGTCACGCGTTGAAGGAAGAAAATCTGACCTGTTCAACAAGTCAGGATTTGTAAGAAAAAATCAAAATAAGTCAGTAGTTAATCCTGACTGGTCAGGATTAGAACCTGACTGGCTTTCTAAGTAGTTTTAGCGAGAATTATAATTATTTTTCTTATTTTTTCTTGTTTTATTTAATCTTATAAATTAGTTTTCTATTAGAATTAGGTAACTTTACTTTTCTTTATTCTAACTTGAATTTGTAAGTAATTTTATTTTAGGATTAGGAAATCTTTTCCTAATTTTTCTTCTAGGTTTCTCTTATTTAAAGATCTATGAGGCTTAAATCTAAGGCGGGAATTACTTAGATTCTTTAGTATTAGTTTCCTCTTAGATTTTCATTGTTCTAACAATTAATTTTCAACAAATTACTTTTGACATATTCTAAGTTTTATTCAAGCAATTCAAGTTTTGTTCAAGTTTTAAGCAAGATTGTTTAGGTTTATTCATTCATTAAATTTTGATAAGATGTTTTCAATTCATTATTTAATTTTTGTCTTCAATATGATAGGCTAAATTTTCTAGATAAGATCCAATAATGAATTTCATCCTATGATCTAAGGTATCAACATCTTCTCAATTATTTTTTACCGTTTATTCAAACTGATTTAAGTTCTCACTTTTCGAAATAAACAATGAATGTTATGCTTTTGATCAATTGTTGCAATTAATTTAGTACGATTGATGCTTAAGTTGATGTCCTCCTATGATTTGACTTCTTTTTCTTGAACGAAAATCAGTTTCGAATACATCTTTTGAATTGAATTATTTTTTATTGAATGATCTTCCGATTGAGATTCTCTAGCCTAAATCCTCGATTGAGTTATAAAAGAAGAAGATGTTGTTATTTAAAATCTAAGATGAAAGAATTTCACGGATCTAGCCTACTTTCTTAACTCTTTAGTTTCCTATCTATGTTTAAATTATAGTACTTAGATATTAATCAATCAAAACCAATCAACGGTTAGCGTCTGAAATGCTAAAACTTCAAGTCTCAAAATCCACCATCCTACTATTCTTCATAGATCGATACTCTGTCTTGCCATTTTACTTGTTTTTACATTCTTGAGGCAAGGATCAATTTTATAAATAAATACTGATTTGACCAGCGCATCAGCGACATCTCTTTTTTCGGTCAATCATATTTTTGGTGTCGTTGCTGAGGAACAGCCAAGACAATGCACGTGAACTTGCAATTGTTTAATTATTTTTATTTTTTATCTATCTTTGTTGAGGAGATGATTTTTTGCATGAGTGTTTATACTCGAGACCAGACAAATTGACTTATTAGAATTCAAAACCTCCCAACAACGCGATGGTTGTCCTACTAAGGGCCAATAATTCTATGCCTCCATAGACCATGAGAAACTAGTTATACCCATCTAATTTTTAAACTCATGGTTCGTACTCTCAAGGACAGGACCACTATGGTACCCGCCTAATAATTGGCAACAATACGCTCCTCGGGAACATTTTATGGTTTCTGAGGCATACTAACCGACTCTTAAGTCGAGTTTAGAGGACATGTTGATGATCATATATGCACAAGACAAAATTATTGTGCAGAACACGCAAGACTTCTGTTCCTAAATGACTCAGTTGAGCGCTATATTTAATGATACAATTTAAGCAAAAAATAATGATGAGTTTCGTGATCTAAACCTCATTAATAACTTAACCGGGCACAAAGTTTGGAGAATTGCCTTACCAATGAAAAAGCTATTTTTTTGACTTACCTGATGTAGAAATATGTGTTCACTCCTCGAGAAACAAGAGGTCATGGACACGAAAAAGTGAGAACCCACTATTGAAATACAAACTTCCAACAAATCGACAATTAGTCCATCGAGTATCTCCTCTAGTTTTTGATCTTTTTGAAGGCTGCTTCACTGCTGATGAAGAGGTGGACTATCTTTATACTCCTCTCAAGGAAGAAAAGGTTTTGGGGACAAAAAATTGAGTGCCCGTTGTCGAACCATTACCACTAGACAAATCACAAATTTTTTGTCTAATGTCCAATCTATACAAAATAAACTCTAAATTTCTCCAAAAGAATTGAAAGCCGCTTTCGTTGGTGAAACTAAAATATACTACATTGCAATCTCCTCCATTCAAGAGGGTCACAATGAAAATGAATTAGCGAACGTTGTGGGCCAACACCAGAAGACCATTAGTTGGAATCTTAGAAAATACCACTTTCCTCTACCTTTTACTGATCGCTTCTTTGCAAGTGAAGATGGTCACTTAGATTATAATCCCATCACGGTCTCTCTGGTAGACCAAACACATCCTCGTGTACTTCATCCATTTGGGATTTTTTCGTTAAAATTCTGTGCTCGAATTATTTGACTAACTCACATGGTTTAATGTTTAATGTGTTTTTGCCTAATTTTGCTTTGTAGTCTATTTTGCAAAAAATTCATATCTTAGCAAAATGTGAGGAGGACTTGATTGATCCTATTTATTTGGATCGATGAGCTTTTGTAATGTCTAGAAGACTATAAATTCACGGAGTTTGAAATACCTCCAGTGTTTGTTGTGCCTGAACGGCCTCTAACGGCCTATTATAGGCACCTATTTTAAAGCTATGTATGTAGTACCTACGAGGTTAGGTCTGACAACATGCGCATAAAACAACGAGAAATCTATCCGAACCATCAGGTTTTAGTGTCGAGCTCTATGAAGATTGCTTCAAAATAGAGTGGTGGGTAAGGAATTTGGGGTCACTCCCAAAGGGAGAGGTAGCCTATTAGATGATGGCGCTTCTTCTCAAGATATTATTGAACCCTTTGCATACTGTCCTTCCAACAAATAGGAAAACACAGTCTTCGAACAGGAAGAAAAGTAGTACTCGTGTCTTTCGCGTGAAGAAAGTGGTGGATATAAATCTTGTTTTCAGGTCTAACACTATTGAACCCTTTGCATACTGTCCTTCCAACAAGTATGAAGACATAGTATTTGAACAGAGAGAAAAATAGTACCTGTGCCTTTCGCGTGAAGTAAGTGGTGGAAATTTTATTATTTTCTCTTTATATATCTGTATTGTATTGTTCGGCTTAACCCTTGCAGGTTCCATTGTTCAAGTTGGGGGGTCTTCGTCTCCCACATTCTATTAGGTAGGTACTATCGTTTATTTCCTATGCTTTATCATTGATGTATTTTTGTGCATTGAGGATATTGCACATTTTAAGTTGGGGGGAGCAGCTAGTCCCTACGCTAGGCCTTAATGTTATTTTTGTCACTTTTGTGTCAGTTTTGTTATTTTTTCAAGTTTTGGTTAAATTTTAACTTTTAGTGTATTTGTTGAGTCAATCTTTCCTTGTGCGAGTCACGAATCAATATTCATGTGTCAAGGAATAGGAATGAGAGTCATGCGCCAATGAGCTTTAATGTGTTGCATTCATCACATTCATTCAAGTCTAAACGGATTAGAACACCATCGAGTTAACATGTATGTGTGAATTAATTGATTTATGTGAATGGAGATTTTTGTGCGGCATCCCATGAAAAATTTCAGACTTTTTGTTTCTTGCTCTCTATAAATGTCATATCTTGCTTATGTTGACGTAGTGCATGCATCATTCTGAAATCCTTCGAACACATGAGAAATGATACTAAGCCATCATTCTGTGATTAAACCATATACGAGTCTCTTAGACCATAAATTTGACCCAAGTCTGAATCCAATATTTTCAAAATAGTTTAGTGAACCGGATGATATAAGAATGATTAAGAGTAAATATGTGAAATGACGATATTCATAAGGTATCAAAGTAAAGATGTGACAGTCAAAGCATTTAGTCAAAACGTGACCAATCACGCCATCTGTCCGATCGGTCAAGATAAGTTAAACTTATAAAAAAAAAAAAAAAATTTTAGTCAGAAGTATAACAAAGTTCCATGATTTCTTAGGTACACCATGTAATACCAAGAAATAGAGGAAACAAGAATTGAACAATCTCCATCCAATTTTTGAAGGAACCAAGTCTCGTGACGTGCATCTAGACACCAAATCGAGCATTCTCATGCAGTCATACATTAGTTTGGAGGACTAAATTTTAGAGGAACACACATAGAAAAGTTAATCAAGAGGGTCGAGTATTGTGTGAAAAAGCTGAATAGTCAAGAAGGCTATATTTTTCTAGGATGTGCTAGAGATGAAAATAGTGAGTAAGGAGTAACTGTGCGTAATTGACATAGGTAGTTAGAAAATAGTGTCGGCCACTGGAGAGTTACCCAAACTAGTATAGGTCGGTGCTAATTGTGTTTTATCATCATTTGACACTCAATGTCATTATAAGTCTTAAAGCCCTACGATTGATCTCATATGTGAGTTGAATTTGGCATGATTGTGTGCACTGTGTCTGCAAGAGTTGAGTTGGCATATTCCATGTTTTCTTTCCATTTGAGTATTGGTTCACTGCATACATCATTGCTTAAGCATTTGTATTCTTTAACATGATATGTGAGAATTCATTGGAATTCCGTTGCGATAATGACAATCAATATTCTTTGAGAGAGTGTTCAGTGAGAATTGAAATGGAAGTTTGCATGGGTCATTGAATTACATATATTCATTAACACATGATAGTTAGGAATAAGTTCAAACTTTGAGTGAATGTTTTACCTGATAGCGTACCTGAACTGAATGGCACCGCACTCTCAAATTTTTGTTGTGCATATGTGATGTGTCTTATGGTTGATGTAGGGGAAATATGTTTCGTAGTTCTTTTTACGTCGAGTCGTAGTTAGTAGTTATTTTCTAGTTTTATTTTTGTTGTCTTTAAGTTTTGTAGGAGTTATAGTTGCTAGGGATTAGCAACCCTTAAGTTGGGGGGGACGGGGGGGTGTTGAGATTGTAATATATCTTCTACGATGGCTCAATTTGTCCTCATTAGGCATACGTGTGGTACTTACTCATTGTTTTTATCAAATAATGCACGTGAGGTAATTTTTTTCCAATTGCAGATTTTCTATGATAAATTAGGTGTTTGACGATGAAATGATGATATCTGAATACCCAGATAAGGTTCTGACACCTGAGGAAGGATGTAAGTACTATCGGATGAAGTGCTGAGGTCGAGGGTAATGCAAAGTTTGAGAAAAATCCGAAAAAAGTTGAAGAAATAAAAAAAAATGAGAAAATTCCATGAAAGCATGACTCTGTCCTGTTCATCAGGTTAGGGTCATTAGGTCACGCAGGATCTTAACTGGATGAACAAGTCACGTGCTAAAGGAAGAAAATCTAATCTGGCCAACAAGTCAGGATTTGGGAGAAAGAATCAAAATAAGTCAGTAGTTAATCCTGACCGGTCAGGATTAGAACCTGACGGGTTGCGAGAATTATAATTATTTTTCTTATCTTTCCTTATTTTATTTAATCTTATAAATTAGTTTTCTATTAGAATGAGGTAATTTTTCTTTTTTTTATTCTATCTTGAATTTGTAAGTAGTTTTCTTTTAGGATTAGGAAACTTTTCCCTAATTTTTCTCCTAAGTTTTCCTTATTTAAGGACCTAGGAGGTTTAGATCTAAGAGGAAAATTATTTAGATTCTTTAGCATTAGTTTCCTCTTAGGTTTTCATTGTTCTAACAATTAATTTTTAGTAAATTACTTTTGAGATATTTCAAATTTTATTCAAGCAATTCAAGTTTTGTTCAAGTTGCTTTAGGTTTATTCATTCATTAAATTTTGATAAGATATTTTCAATTCATTGTTTAATTTTTGTCTTCAATATGATAGGCTAAATTCTCTAGACAAGATCCAATGATGAATTTCATCCTATGATCTATGGTCTCAACATCTTCTCAATTATTTTTCACCGTTTATTTAAACTGATTCAAGTTCTCACTTTTCAAAATAAACAAAGAGTGTTGTGCTTTTGATCAATCATTGCCATTAATTTAATACGATTAATGCGTGGGTCGATGTCCTCCTATTGACTTATTTTTATTGAATGAGAATCAGTTTCGAATACATTTTTTGAATCAAATTATATTTCATCGAATGGTCTTCCGATCGAGATTCTCCGGTTTGAATCCTCGATTGAGTTATAAAAGGAGGAGATGTTGTTATCTAAAATCTAGGATGAAAAAATTTCACGGATCTAGTCTACTTTCTTAACCCATTAGTTTCCTATCTTAGTTTAAATTGTAGTTTTTAGATATTAATCAATCAAAAGTTATCATCTGAAACGCTAAAGCTTCAAGTCTCGTAATCCACCTTCTTGATATTTTTCGTGGATCAATACTTTGTCTTGCCGCTTTACTGGTTTTTACATTCTTGAGGCAAGGATCAGTTTCATAAATAAATGTTGATTTGGCCTACGCATCAGCGACATCTCTTTTGTCGGTGGATCAATTGTGTCATCTAATTGAATGGCAACATCATTGGGAATGTTATACATGCGAGGGAATTCCTCCTTCTTTGCCGGAGTTTCTATCATTTTCCTGTAAACCCACATTTTATAGGAGGAGTGGGATAAAAAATAAGCAAGATAAAAAGAAAGCATGAAGTTCATAAGCGACTCACAGAGATAGAGATGAAGTCTTGAGACGAGGTTGAGAAGAATGGAAAACTCGGGGACTCTAATGCACACAGTATAGTAAATTCGCGATGGAAATGAAGATGAATAGTAACAGAATAGTAGATGTTGAAAGGGTAAGAGAATAAGGTAGCTTTTGGGAAAAAGATATTTACAGCCTTTGGGTTTCACACGCATGAGAAACACATCAGTTACTAGAAAAGTTGTCACGCGCGTCAATCACATTAGATGTAGTAGTACAGATTCGAGCGGGTAATAAGCAATATTTGTCCAAGCACGAAATTTAGATAAGTTTTGCCTACTCTCTTAGCTCAACAAAGAGCAGAGAAAGTTGGGAGACAATTAAAAAAGTTAAAACTTAATTAGAATATATTGAGTTTTTCTCAATTAAATATATCAGAGATTGTTAGCTCGGCAACAGGCTGGTCATACGCACATACTTGATGCCGAGAGAGGTAACGTATTAGCTTACACAAGAAATGTGGTTAATAGGTTAGCCAACTTGAGAAAGGCAGTTAACAGATTAAGTTAAAGATACAAAGAAATCCTAATTATCTCGAGAACAGTTCAGAACATATAAGGACGAGAAGTCCTAGGCCAGTTCAACTTAGAATAAGAAATTGAATTGTGTGAATCTATGACAGTAGAAGATGAATATTTAGATAGTCCAGATCAAACTTTTTTTGTTACTAGCCAACAAAAGGCACTTCTAATCCGTTTCTAATAAGGAATAAAATCCAAAAAAAACTCGGATTGATTAAATAGACGTCTATAAATAATGGTACAGCCCCAAACTAAAAGGTACACTGCAAGTTGTTCTTACCCGCAAAGATAAGGAGAAGTTTTTGTGATTCTAGTACTGACTTAATTATCGGAGTGTCTATCCATCATAGAGGCGAAGGATTCTTTAACAATTTTTTTTCTTACAGTTTACAAGTTACAGGTTACAAGGGTGAGAGAGAATTATGTTCTGTCATCATAAGGTGTTCAACTTTTCTGGTAAAAAAATCACAGATCTATAGTCTTTTTTTTGACAACTAGTCTTGGATGCATTAAAAGTTTGAAGTCAGATTGTAGCTGGACTTGTTATTTTGGAGGGTAAATGATTCGAGGTGGATTTATTTGGAACATGTCAAGAAAATCCAATTAATTAAGAGTCTAAAATCATTAGGATTGGGATGAGCTGAATGTGAATGTCACAGACAAAATAAAAATCACAATGTTCAAATATTAAAGACTACGGTCATTTCAAGCACACTTCACAAATGCACTATCAAATAGCATGAGATTTCATACCGTATTTTGACAATTCGAACCATCAATTTATAATTATTGAACGATAATAGTCTGAACCGAATGAGAAGAGTTGTTCATTTACTGAGTTTAAAGAAGAACAAGCAAATATATGATGTAAGAGCATCCACATTAGCCTCTCTTGAGTTCATCTTTCTCTATTTTGAGGAGCAATTCTTTCATATTTGTTTCACATCAGCCTCTCTAGATGTCCTTTTTATTTTGTGAATACTATAGTAAGTTCCTATATTTGAGAAGTCATTGTAACCTCCCTATTTACTAAATGCAAAATTAGAAGTGATTATTGTTCGCTATATTTAGAGAATCTGAGCAGAAGACATTAGAAAATGTGACTCTCTAAAATAGAAAAATGAAAATTTATTCCTAATTTAATCTAGAAAATAGAAAACTTGACGTGGATGCACTAGGAGATTCATTTCTTTGACATGCAAGAGTAATTCCATAATTAAACAAAATATTCTTTCAACCTAATATTTATTTTTTAATAGGTAATTTCGATCTTAGTCGAGGGTTGCGGGAATGTTTTAGGCGGGAATCATAATGGACCCCACCATGTCACAACTGATTTCAATCAGTGTAGCTTCGCCAATAAGGCCGGCGTGTTTGATGTGTGTTAGCAAGGGAGAGAATCTAAAACTTTTTTTTACCTCTCCTGTGGTATTTTACAATTGCGCAGACCTCACCTAAGTTTTCAGAAAATACAATTATCTTCTTTATTTTTGAAACTATTAAATCATTATTTTTGTCGTTAATTTTTATTAACTTTTGTTAATTTTATTGTTAAATTTGACCATTTTGTCCTTCCTTCACACTCACTCTCTTAATATGCGTTTCAATTTTTTTTATTTTTTTATTTTTGAGATTTGATACTTTTGACTAGAAGCAAATACATTGTAAAAAAAAATAAATACACCGTAAAAAAATCTATAATGTTGAAAGACTAAATATTTCAAAATATTGTATATTTGTTCAATAAGGGTATAATAGTAAAAAATTAAAAGAACTTTTATTTAAAAATAATTTTTTTCTCAAATTTTAATCGAAGTACACGTAAATTAGTCCGAATAACCTAATTTAATGTTAATAAATACACTTCTATTTTTTATTGATGCATGGATCAATTATTTTTTTGTCATATATTATTTTTTTCATTACAAAAATTTATGCTAACTTTTCGGATCAAAAGATTAAAGTATTTTCGTGAATAAGTTTAAAAAATATTGCACCAACTCAAAAAGTAAGTAAAGATTTTTCAATTGGTGTCAAAAGTTTTTAAAGTTATGTGCGAAATAATTTTATTTTTTTGCTTACTTCTTTGAATTGGTGAAAATACATTTTTAAAAATATGCACGAAATTTTTTTAATCTTTTGATATGAAAAAAATAGCATGAAATTTTCTGAAAACAATTATTAACAAAAATATTAAGGGAATGAGTGTGAAGGAAGAAAAAGCGGTCAAATTTAAGAACAAAACTAACAAAACTTAATGAAAATTAACGGCAGGGTAATGACCTAATAATTTCGAAAGTAGTAGAGGTGATTATATTTTTTGAAATCTCAGAGGAGATGCATGTAATTGTTAGAAACCTCAGGCGAGTTTTTTTTTACCTGTTTGGTACAAAACTAAAAATAAAATTATTAGACATGATAAAAAAAATGACGTAGAAGAAATACCTAATTTACATAAAAGTATTTTTCATCTATACAAAAAACTTGGCCACATTAGTGAAGAAAAATGTGATCAAATATCTAGAACAAAAAAATTGAAATGATTTTGAAAAATTAAGGAGAGGCCCTGAAACAGTATTTAACAGAGGATACTAAAATTTTAAAATAAATTGATCTAAATTTAGACAATAATAAACAAAGAGGTCAGAAATTTAGATATTATGATCAAATATCTTGTAGAGAAAAACCAGTCTTATTGCATAAATATAAATCTTAAGATGAATCAAAACAAATAGGAGATTATTTGAAGTCAAATATCATAAAAATCTACAATTTAATTTCAAACAACTCTACAAGAAAGGAACATTTTGATGTCATACCAATTTATTGTTCAAAAAGTCTAAAATGACACATTCTCTTACGAATGAAGACATTACCGTCATACTTTTATCTTGAGAGCAAGTGATTACAGATCACCTGAAAGAATTTAAGTATGAGTTTGGATTTTTTTTATACGTATTATTTTGATGTTTTACAAATTTTTGTGCCTTTTGTGCATCAAAATTTTCGCATTCCTTATTTGTTTCAATGTGGATAATCGAAAATTCATAATAACAGAGACCAAAAATTAGAAAAATGCAAATAAGACGACAATAAAGTCACTGAATATAATTAAAAAACACTGTCCTTTTCAAAAAAAATTATTTTTAGTGAAGTTTTTAGTACTTTTGATCATAATTTTTTGATTTGTAAATTTCTTATGTTCAGCCGAATGATTAATTAAAAATTTAATTTAATACAAGAAAATAACATAAAGTTTAGTGCCAGCAATATTCAATAATTTAAGCCAAATGGGCCATAGTTACGTTCGTATATGAGCCATCCAATTAGCTATAAAACTAATAAGCGGAGAAAAATTAGAAAATCACTGTGATGTGTCCTCAAAGATGATAGAATTGAACTTTGGTTGCTTGGCAGGGATAGAACTAACGTTTCGGAACTAGCAGTGACAGCCCCTTCACTGGGTTAGACAACTGTATTTGAACTGTTAAATAATCATAGTCGGTGATAAACATCACTGATACCATTGCCAAACGATGTGAAGAGCCAAATCCTCCGTAGATCTTGTTGCTGAGTTCTCACCAAGTCAAGAAGAAACGAATGACAGATGGATTGCGTATCTGAAACAATCGAGGAGGGAAAAATGCATCGGATTTGGATCAAAGAAGATCGAAGCAAGAGAGAGGCAGAGTTACAACACTTAGAGAGAGAGAGAGAGAGGATTCGCATAACTTTCTCTCTCTAAAAACAACCTACTTATAGGTTGACACAATTTTTGAGAATGCATGTGGGGGAACACAAAGCAGTTTAATCCCTGCCGTCGGATGGTTGACTCGTGGCATTATCTTAGGCACAACGGTTAGTGTGGACAATCTTTTCAGCTGCCAACTGTTTCTTTAAAATACGGGGTAGTATAGCTAATCAAATGATGCCACGTGGACCACAATTCTCAGTAGGCAGTTCAGTTTTGGAGCTCCATCCAAACATCAATTTAATTCCTTTCATCATACAAGTGCCTAATAGAGCAATTGAGGGGCTATTGTAGGAGACCGGACATGTCAATAATGGGCCCTCTATCTAAATGCATGCTCGACCCATTACTACTGGGTATAGCTAGCTTAAGCCCAAAGACGAATAAAACTATATCAGGCCGTGAGGCTCAAAAGGTCCAAATGGCATGCGCACGACCTAGGACTGGGTCGAGCCTCCTCATATGGTCGATGCTCAAGATTCGTCATGCAGTAGTTGCATAAGTGATGATGTTCGACCGTTCCGCCAGAGGCTCTATGATCGGCACAACCAGAGTATGACATGTTCCTCACGTTGCAGGTAATTGCTAGGGAAGATGTGGAGACGAGGCAGTTTCCTGACATGAAAATATTACCGCCCTATTCGCACAGAGGCGGGCCATGTGGCTAAAGCACTATGACTTGCAGTTCACAACGCGACACTTTCAATTGGCTCTCTCGATGCTCTGTTGGGTTCTCCTACAAATAGAGCAAGAACACTTCACTCTCAGGTACACACGCTTACTTT
This sequence comes from Arbutus unedo, assembly GCA_014822125.1. Taxonomy (NCBI): domain Eukaryota; kingdom Viridiplantae; phylum Streptophyta; class Magnoliopsida; order Ericales; family Ericaceae; genus Arbutus; species Arbutus unedo. The sequence goes on along the minus strand of JABCMJ010029649.1, from coordinate 2,108 downwards.
AGTTAAGTTTTCAGTTGGTTTGCTTCCTCGCCGAAAAATTAATTTAAGTATCAGAGTGTTCATCTAAGACTCAATCCCAGTCGACACTAACATAGATTGTAGTTTTTTATAGCAAGACCAAAAATATTTAAGAAATAAACGAAAAGTCAAGGATTCTAAACTCCCAACTATGCTAGGACAATTTTAATTGACTTAGATGTGGAGGTGATTGATGTTAATGGTCCTGTTATCCTAGTGAAAGAGGTGTTTCTGATGAAGGTGGGATTGTTATTGAGGTTAGTAGAAGGGAAGAATGTAATTTCATAATCAGAGACACTTGATTGTTATTGAGGTTATTTTAACACGCAAAATATTATTTAAATAATTGAACGTAGACCGAACAAATTTTACTCAGTGTTTTGCACGTACAATAGAAACTGCATTGTACAATACATAACAACCTTCCCAACTCCTAAGTAAGTAAACAATGTATAAAAAAACTACGAGTAATGTTAAAATTTTGGTAGACAAGTATGATAGCATGTAAAATATGATCCGGAACTTAATTTTTTGTGAGTTTATTTTCAATTTATCACCGTTTTATAGACAATCGTTAGCAGAATTTTTGTTTTTTTTTTCCCTAAAAAAAGGCCTTTCACAATTGACTCATGAATAGATAAGATTTATAATTAGCATCTGATCTCTCTTCCAAATCAGCAAAGTAGAGAATGTAGTTCTAAAGGAGTGTATTTTTAAAAATGTAAATAAATGAGAACTACTAAATATACAATTTAAGGAAGAAAAAAGAAAGGAAAAAAAAAAAATAGCAGAGCAAGGGCTTCATTTTCTCCTCCTTTTGTTTGTTGTAGCTGGGTGTAGTGTATTGATGAGAGGAAGAGTTTCTACGATTGGGGGGTGTGATTTGGCAGTTTTGGTGGTGTCTTTCTAAAAACATGTTTTCTGCAGCGTTCAAAGATGCTGTCATATATCAAATCGAATTGAGTTCCTGCTCTTTCTCGATTTACTATGAAAAGTATGTGATCTCCTTCCACAATCTTGTAATACCTGCAATTGGAAAAGAAAAAAAAAAAAAAAAAACCTTCATTATCATATAGAAATCTAGCTATCACAAACTTCTCAGTTGCAAATCATGGAAATCAAGTCTTCTCGTATGACCATCTCAAGAACTACTTAAACAGTATATGAACGCATGGCAACGGAGCAGATCGGGATGGATGTCCCTGTCTCCTATTCCTGAACCCTTATTCAATCTCCGTCTCTGCCCCGATTCCTGACGGGATTCTTTTTTACCCTCCACCCCGTCCCTGAACGAGGAATGAAGATCTTCAAACGAGGAGCGGATCAGGGGTGGATATACTGTATATGCCTCGAGCAATACTTGAACTTCCCACAGGAAAATAACTTTTGCAGTCCAGAACTCCTAAGTTTGTTATGTCTTAATTCAGAATGAATTATTCCTTGTTTCCAAAATGATCTTTTATTGGAAGTTTAGCACCAAAAGACATTCTGTACAAAATGAGAGCTTCAAACTATTAATCCAAAACAACTGCAAGAAGAAAACAAGGATTTAAAAGGACTAATTGCTTTTAGGGTTATTAATTTGGTCAAGGTAATGTTATATAGCACTTCTGAAAGAAATTTTTGATGATATGTATTTGACAACTATGAGAAACTTCCAGGGTACTTTGAAGGAAATGCGCAACCAAAATTGTTATAGAACTGGTCTCAGGATCACCACCAATAATAGCAAGGATTTTTGTTTGTAAAAGTGATTCCAATGATCACCACCAACAGCACGGTGACAATAAGAGCCGTTCTTCAAATCCACCCTCTTTACACATCATGGGGTCATACAGAATAGTTGATTATAGAACCACAAGCTACACCTAAACAAGTCATTTTTCCTTTCAAGCTACACCTATTATAAGGGTACTTTCTTTTCACATGACACCAAAATGAAAATGTTGCCAAACTATGGCCTTGTTTGGTAACCATTCCGTTTTCTGTTTTCTGTTTTTATTTTCTGAATTTTCTGTTTTTTGAGAAAAAAACATGTTTGGTTGATGTTTTACTTCCAAAAAATCAAAAACAGTTTTCATTATTTTCAA
>JABCMJ010029644.1:0-14450 GCA_014822125.1 Arbutus unedo | reverse complement strand
AAGCTTCTTTCAGTCAGTCATTAGGCCATCGGATTCTGTAAGGTATATTTTCGAGTGGGCCCCAACAATTAGGGTGATAACTTGTCAATCGGTATTATACCCGCTCGATCAATTGTTTTTGCACTAAATCTCAATGTGTTGATTGCTATAGAGTCTGATTGGGTTCTTTATATAATTTTACTCATCATACATATTTTAAATTAAGCAAAATTTAGATTTTGCAGTTGCTTTTGTTCATTCAGCCATTCATGCTATTTAATAGTAAGAAATAAGTGAAACTGGACTGAAGAGTAGTTACACGGTGGATGGACATTGATAAGTTGCATCATAATTCATAAGTACGGTTAGTTAATTTAACTATGACTTTAATCTGGTCTTTACAATTCAAACACTATATTATTCTTGTTTAATCTTTTTTCTTTTATTTTTGTTTGGGGGAAAGAAATTTACCTGCCAAACATACCCGGGTTGACTTCCAGACACCTTAATTAATTCGTTCTTTAAAATTAGTTATAAATCTCAAGATAGAAAGTACAGATGCTCCAAAATGGCTATTCTTTTTACTCAATTTACATTTGAAGAGTCCAGATCTAAACCCCACAGGAACTCACCAGACCGACCATCTAGCCAGTATACTGCCTGGTCAGCCAACTGGACCCCTTAGCTCGAGCTTCCCTCATATCAACATTTCGAATGCGCCACAGGTGAACTCTTGGGTGTTTGCATAATCCCTTTAATGGTGCACCAAATCCCCCGGTATCCCTCCGATGATGTAAGAAGAATCAGCTCAGATCAGGCAAATCCAAGACTCACTACATGAATCACGTCGAGGATCCACCTGCCCCTTTTCTCTCTTGCGAAGGTATTGAAATCCAGAGATAGGGATGAAAGAAGATACGCACTCACTATTCTTCTTGACAATCTTTTATCTCAATTAACGGTTTTAACTTAATTGTCGAAGGGTTCACGGCCGGTCAACCATTCCTCGGTCATCAAACTTGTGTACAAAAGTCACCTAACAGGTGAGAAGAGGGTCTACCATTTTTCACCATCATCAACGTTAATTAGGCAACTAACAAGCCAAAATACTTACAGCCCCATAAAAAGTGACATGACACGGTCAAAAAACATAAACCCATGCTTGATTTGACATAAATTCTTTTCTAGAATTTTGTTATCTTTACTATAACATATTAGTATTAGTTAATTTTGCATGATGTGTTTTTGGATTATTAGTTCGTTTCAACGAGAAATTTTAAAAAAATAAAAATATTTGAACCGAATTTTAAGAAAGTTGAGAATTTTGTTTTTGTCTAATTTAAATTATTTTCGTCCTTAACAATTTTTTTAAGCTTTTGGTCATTATTTTTGTATTTTTTATATTTTCACGAGGTGAGTTAATAATTTACAAAAACAAATTGATGCAGAACTAATCAACGGAAACAATTTGAGTAAAATTAACAAAAAAAATAAAAAATAATTTTGGATTAGGCTGGTATATATATATATATATATATCATTATGCTAATGAAAAAGAAATAGTGACTTTGTAAGTTGGAAGACTCGAGAATGGAACTTGACGTTCATTTTCTCTTTAGCTTTATCAGCGAAAGACGAAAGAGAAACTGCATTGACGCGAGTTCCATTTATGGATTAAATTAAATTGTGATTTACAGAGGTTAGTACAATTATATATCGATCGACAATAATACTTGAACTCAGTAATTTAACATTTCCTCCACTGTCGGCCAATAGTTGGACTCTTGCTGCCATGATATGTTGCTTTCTTTCTCTTCTTTACTGATCATCTCTTTGCACAGAGAGAGAGAGAGAGAGAGAGAGAGAGAGAGAGGCAGAGGCTCAATATCCGAGGACTGAGGGAGGGTAGCTAGAGAAAGAAAGTTGGACAAAAGAAAAGACTAGTGCAAGAAAGCAAGGGGAGATGGAAATTCAATGCAGATTGGTGGAGGACAGTGGAGGTTGATGGACGGCGGTTCAGAGGGTTGGTGCCGGTGCTGCTGGTGGAGGCAATTTTTACACGGAGAATGACCATCATATATATTAATATATGTATTATTATTCATATTTGTTTAATATTATGTATATATCCGGTGACGGTAGCTGGCAAGAACCTTTTTAGACAAACTGTTTTGTGTTTAGCCTCACTGTTGCTGATAATTGTGTTCCCCTTTTTCATATATTGCTTTCTGTTCTTGTAGTTTTTTAAAATACAAAATAAACACCACCAGCTAGATCTCTCACTTTCATATTCTCTCATTCATGAAAAAATTTAGAAACACAATTTTTTACATATAAATTCGTATATAAATGTGTTCAGAATTATATGACGCATAAAAACTTGTTCACAATCCATAAAGTGGAGGAGAGCCCCCCATCAAAACCATTCTCATGGTTTAATAGAAGAAGAATGAGAGTTTGTTGTGTATCAAACTTGTTATGCGTCAAAATGATATTATTTTGACATAACATATTATCCGAATACTATTCTAACTGTCCGAATAATATTTTTGTGAGCGGCTCTTCTGCTGTTATATTTGGACTGTCTGTTTCAACAATTAATAATAAACTATTTTAATAAGAATATTAATTTTTAAAAGTACTTTTAAAAGATTGAGATTGCAACAGTTCTATGTAATTCGATTAATTTAGAGGGGGATCAGAAGCAAATTCCTTTTAGTATCACAACATCTGTTCCGCATAATGCCTATCAGTAAACCGTACTGTTCAGCCAATAGGATCAGTCTATCACCATAACCACTCCAAAAAGGTCCCCAATATATTTCATTATTATTTTACAGTTTTATATATTTTTTTCCTTATTTTTTTATCATGTTTGGCGTCAAAATTTTAAATTAATCGTTCAGCATGATGAAAAACAGTTCCTGAAAATCAAAAATCAAAAATATTTTCGAATTTAATTTATTTTATCAAATGAATCTCATCCATCAAATTTTAATTCAAAAATATTTTTAGAAAAAACATTTAAAAACCAAAGAATTTTTATTTCTTTTTAATTAATCAGTCTCCCACAGATTACCTGAATTCGCATTCCATACTATATTTGTGCATAATAGGAGTCCATCATTATTACTATCTAAATCGCTCATCTAATAAAATTCATAAGGAACTTTATCTATACCAAACATTAGCTTAATCAAACACTCATAACTAGTGATTGAGAAAGATTTTTCTTATAATTTAATCTTTGAATCATACTGATCATTCATTTTTTTAAAACATGTGTTGTCTAATCATGTGACTATTGATATTCGATTAGTCAAAATTTTTATACGAACACAATATTCGACGAGCTCAATAAGATGAACAATTCAACTTACAATAATGATGTCTCAAAAAATCTCATCAACATACACTACAATCTCGTAATGCGTTAGTGCACTATAGGAACTCGAGTCTCGTCCTAGTGTTCAAATAAAGGAGAAATCATTTAGTGATCCAAGCAGCTTTGCTGAAATACATTTTTATTTTATTCAACTTATGTTTACATATTTATTTATAAATTTCGCATAATTATGTGATGTTAAAGAATTTTAAAGTAACACTGAATAATCTTTCGACTTGGGACTGTGGAGCGTGGCTCCACCATTTATTTTCTTACAGCTGTGCGAGGACCATTTTTTTTTTCCCATGAGGAATTTGGGCCCACCTTTCAAATACTCTGAACTCAAATGATAATGTTTGTCTCGTGATTATAGCATAGCTAACATCACTTTTCCATTAATGTTGTGTAACTACCAGAATATAAGTGAGAGTTTGTACCCCCTCTCATATGAGATATGACCTTTATTACCCCAACTATAAATTTTATCATATTAATTTTTAGAGTCTGAAAAATTCACTCTCGAATTTCCCCCTTGAATTCCGATTACAAAACACTCAGACACTAGGTTAATGTCGATCGAAATTGAATATCCGGTGGATACTTTGATACTTAAGTTAATTTTTCAATGAGGAAAGATATCAAACTAAGTTAAGAGCTTTAGTGAAGTGAATTCACGTACCTAAAATTTTAGTACCTTTGGAGTATTTATAGAGAGTTCTTAAACGGTCTACTTGAGACATTGGCCGAGGATATCGTGTCGTGGGCCACAAATAGCGGTGACTCTACCACGTGTTCCACGTCCATGAAGATCAAACAAACATGTTTGCGTGTCTTGTAATCGTTTCTCCCTCACATTTTCCCAAACAACTGCCCATATTGTGAGTTGTACATCTCCACATGGACGTGACGAGCGAAGAGCCCACGGCATCACGACTCAAGGTCGCAACTTAAGAAAGATCGAACCTGGTGACAAATGCTGATCGAATGTAGGTTCAATCGAAGCTAGCACGACAACTGCCTTGTCGAACCTCTCGATCGAAAGACACCAGATCCATCCTTGGACCTGACCTAACTAAAGCCCAACATAGACAAACCAAACATAATCATGAATCGCAAAATTACTGTATTACATATCCGACCTACCACAATATTCTTTCCCCTTGCTTATTTATTGCTTTCACCTTTACAATATTTCCCAGAAGCACTAAACCTGCTTACACCTCGTACTGAAAATAATTGCCCCTCCAGTACTCAGTATCTAATTTCGACTGTATCTTGCAGTGAAATTTAATTCGGTCATTATGTCATACCAAAATCTTGAAAGGTGAATTTTTTTTTTTTTTTTTACTTGATCAAATGACGGGAAATTCATTGGAATATCGGTACAAGTACAGGAAAAAATAAATATAGAGAATTTGAACCCTCATATTAAAAACTACAGTATAATATAAAAAATAAACATGAAGATGATGTCGAATCAATTAGATAATTTTGCTCAAAAACGGGATATTGATAACGGGTCTTAAAACAACAATGTTTACAAACACCAAAACCTTCTTCAGTTACGCAATTCATTTCGCACACAACTGCAAGCATTTGTTTCTATTTTGTGATTAATTGAGGAATTCACCCATGATATCGAAAATCGATGCCTAGTAGAGCCCAAACCCCTTTAGGGATAAAATAGTAGCCCTCTCCCGCTATGAGCATTTGTACAGCGCATCTCCTGCTAGTCTAAGTCTTAACAACCGTGTGATGCCACGGGCCAATTCCTACCCAAAAGACTAGTCTATGAGGTGTAATTACGTTGCCCTTGTATGTCCAAAACTTTTTTCAATGCTCATTCGATGACATTGAGAGAGAGACCATGACATTCTCCGCTACCCAAACATACAATGCCCTCATCATGGCTGGGTCACCCCCGCCTATGTATCCATCCTACTCGGGGGCCTTTATGATTTTGGGAGCTTGGCTTGACCTCAAGGAAGGGACCTGATACCAGTTGTCACGAGCGAGAACAAAAATATGCATACTCTAACAGTTAAGAGAGCGAGAGTGTGCAGACGTAACCAACATGACTCAAATGACTTTTCCCTGACTCGAACCTACAGCCTAGAACCAACTAAAAAAACAGCCTTATTAGGTAGATTGCCTTGGCCCTAACATGCCCCAGACCTCGCACAAGCAATGTGAGATTTTGACACCACGGCATCACTGTACCAAAAATCAACACCAAACAAAAGGAAAGGAAGTTCTTTTCTAGTTTCTCATGATGTTCCACTGTCAGCCAATGATTCACCGTTTTGACTAATCAAAGCATGTGAATTACTTCACCCCCAACTGGAGGATAAACAACAGTACATGGAAAGCTGATCTCTTTTGACTCACTCAAATGAGGCCCAACCACTACGAGTGACCCTTGTTCTTGGCTTTACCAAAATTTTGTTGTCCCCACCTGATGTGACCCATGTTTCCGGTCATTTGATCAAATGGTCACCATCAGATTAGAATGCAATTACTCCTTTTTCCCTTTGGAGGAACACCGTGAAGTATCGCCCACTGCACCATCACCACCACCACATTGGTTTGGGCCCATGTTACATGAATCACTCAAAATGCATCAAGTATTCATGTCGACACACCGATAAGAATATGTAATCCGTATAAGAAATGTTTAGTTAGAAAATAACTGAAAAATGTTCTTTCTAATTTAATTTTTCCATGAGTTATGCATAACACTCTTATGACATGTGAAAACACAACTAGTAAACATTAGTTAAGTTAGAAAATAAAAATTATTTATTCAGGACTTTAAATATACTGGTTACCTTTGAAATAAAAATTAGATAAATCCGATACCTAGACACGTACCAGCACCTGACATTTGTACCCAAATCCATATAAAGTAGGCTTGGGCATTTGATTTGAATTTCGGAACCCCATGGTTCAACGTGAACATGGCACTCTTGATAGTAGTTGGCAATATAAAGCACACATAAATATGAACATGGCACTGTAATAATCCCTATGTGATGTTATATATATATATATAGAGAGAGAGAGAGAGAGAGAGCACCACGAGTATCATCATAACTAGAGCAAAACCAACACAAAGAGATGCAAGTCAATACATTAAAGTTTCATAGCAATCATATTCTGTGTACAGGAAAAAATAAACACGAGTAAGTCAACTAATATCTACTACATTGAAAAAAGGTAGCGCAACATTGTATGTGGGTAACTCAAGCAAGGGTTATGGCCAGGCTCATGGTTTGAAGATAATAGTCTCTCGACCATTTAATAAGGCTTCATCGTGATTGGAATTAAGCATCAAGATTGGTACCTTAAAGTGCCATAAACTGCTTCACCGTTTAAAATGTTCTTTAATGAATCTCCCTGCATGAGATGGGTACTTGTGCTGAATGTATGATCGAAGACACTTCTGGTAAGAGAAGTCTATCCATCCACCATCTTTTCTTACGACAAACAAACACCTTGAGCGTCTAAATTGAGGATGCCGATCAACCTTCACAAAACACAAATTTAGGAGACCTTGAGTCCAACTAAGGATACGGCATCCATAACAATACATCTTCCTGGAAAAACTGCTGAAGTTGTATGAATGATTGCTAATAAAATAGTTATTATTAACTAAGGAATACCACATGCAGAATTGCTTGCCCTACCAAAGGGAGAAGAGAAGAAAGACAAAACAAGGGAGAACTCCTATTATCACAAGGCAAAGGTTGACATAGCTCTAATTCATTCAATCATGCCAAAGCATGTGGGAACCAGGGGTGATATTAAAACCGGGAAAACCAAACCAACCGGAAAAACCAGCTGGAAATATGGGCTTTGTATAGTTTTGAACCGTATCAGATATGCAACTAATTCTAACATCTAATCCTAGCCATCTGTAAGATAAATTACTACGCTCCTCTCACTGCTCCCTGTGAAACATCAGATATTAAATTTGGTCAAAACCCTAAATCATATATGCCACTCCCCAGCCCTCTCTCACACCGTCTTCTTTCCCCACCTCTCCATATGGTGGCGGCACAACCCTCTCTAGGGTGGTGATTCCCTCTCTCTCTCTACCTCAGCAATTGCACACAATGATGTAAAGAATTTGTGAGGATCTAAACCAAGATCCATCGTGGACTTGTGGGATCAAGGATTTTGGACTTCATCAAAGCTCTTTGCCAAATATTCTGAATTTCATTCCAAAGACTGGGTTATATTTCAGCTATTTATACATTCATTTATGTCATAATTCAAGTATTCAATTGTTTTTCCTCTTCAAGAGATTTGAGTTTTGACGTTTGTTCCACAAGTTTTTCATTGTATAGATCTAGAATCTATGTTTAATGGAGAACAAGTCCAATTTTCATTGTTCCCACCAGTCCCCAAACCAACTAAACCTTTTACGCCAAACCACACTGATATACTGTGGGCCGGATCGGTGTGCACTCTGTAGGGTCGGTAACGGTGGGAACTTTATAGAGTGATTTTGCTTGTAAAACCGGCCCCAAACCGAATCGATTTCACCCCTAGTGGAAACTGCATCCAACCACATTGATTGAGGACAAGAAGAAAGCAACATGATGGTGAGCTTCAAAGATTAATTGGCAAACGTATTTAACAAAAGAAATGGTGCTAGATAAGTATAAACGTTAACAAGGAGTCGAGGATTGGGTACTCGTAAGAGTTGGGAAAAGATATACATGGCAATCAGCCGTTTTGATCTTTCACATAGTTTTGGACTTGCTCCTGCAATAAATAAACATGCATACAGAATTGCTGCATAGATGTTCAAAGTGAAGCACTTTCAAGTTAATTTCAGCAGGTAGATGTTCTGTTTTTTGGACAACCATAATGAAACATGAGAGAAAGGAAACGAAAATTTTCAGCAGCTTGAAACAATTACATTAGAGCATCAACACACTACGCAGAAGGGTAACTCACCATAATGGAATCAAGCCCACATCCAATTTTATCGTTCGAGTGCGGATGATAAGCAAGAAGCTTTTCTACCACAGCTCTCTCATCTTCAGCTGTGAGGCGCTCCCCATCCATATACCTAAAAACTAAATCAGTCAGACTCAGGAGCACTTAAAAGTCCCATTGGATAGGAGACAAAAAAGAATCATTCTAAAAATAGTAGCTTTAGCACTAAACTGGTGACAATATCACATAGAACACAATAGAGATATATTACGTGTACAGTACTAGAAATTAGACATATACAGCCAGGGAAAAAACATAACTCCAAGCAGACCATATCTCAATAAACATGAAACTGAATCACTATTTAAGCAGGACCTTTAGACAACCAAAATTTCTTAGCTAATATGCCTTTCTCAGCTAATCTGTTTGCAAATTTCTTATGCACCATCCTGACAAACATTATAAACAATTTTACTAATTTATCAGAAGATGACATTCAGATATTAGGTGTCTGGAACGTTGAAATGTCATACTCTTTTTACCGTAACAATCCGTTACACAAGTATGTAACGTGCAATCTTATTGTAGACTACTGTTCCATGACGTGATTAAGTATGTCTCTTGAGCATTCTACAGGTAGCTGCTGGTTAAAATCTGGACAAAGAATAAATTCAGGTTCCATAAGAGATGAAGTTGTCTCTGAGTGTCAAATCTATCAGACCCATGAATTCTTCCAACTGAGAAGATGAACCAAAGAAATGGATAAAACCACTAACTTAAGTTCCTTGTATCACAGAAGCCTTCTGGGCATTCAACACCTGACTTGTACCTGTGGGATGTTGGAGATGACATGACCAGATTGAGTATTGCTGTACTGGGGAAGATAGCAGGCACTTGGCTAGTTGGAGAATGTGGGTTTAGGAGAGAGCTAGACAACCTTAGGGGAGAGAAAGTGGCATAGTTCCCAAGAGGGCAGAAAACTAGAGGTCAGTAGTTGGTGCCTTCATTAATCTAAAAAACCTGTGTATGGTGTGTGGGGTGGTGGGGGTGGGGTGGGTGCACGTCGCTGAGTGTATTGGGGGGCTGGGACTCACCTTCAACAGCTTGAAGTTTTCATTGCCTGTCTTTTCAGATCGCATAGTATCATGGGATGACACTGGTAGCTGCAATATCCCACTATCGCATCAGGAATGAAACATGCTCCAAGATAGTTGGGTATCTTTGCCAACAGTACTTCTGCCCTGAGACTAATCAAAGTGGAGCAGATGCAACAAGGTTGTCTACTTCTCTTTGAAACCAAGCACTTATTACTAGTGAAGCACCATTCAATTTGATTTTATGGGTGGAAAACTTACTGAAAAAATATTTTTCTATTTAGGCAGTTGATATAAAATTATAGGGAAAACAGAAAGAGTAATTACACTTCACGGCCAGTGGATTGACACAAAAATACATATCCCCCAAGTGGATCAAAACCGAACACATACCCAAAAACGAGCACAACGAGCAATACAGATAGATAGATAGTGAAATCTAAAGTTTGTCAGGGGCGGTATCTAGCCTATGATCTTCTTCTACTAGTTCCAGTCCCTATAACACTTCCTCCTTGTTAGCCTGACCTGGCTGCATCATGTTATTCCAACTTCCAACCTAACGAACCGGGAACACCTTATTGCAAGAGGTGCTGGTTCGAGTCCAGCTCGTGATACCGCCTTGGTCTTTCAGATGTCTCGTGCAATTCCCAACAATCATCATCTGCTCTGGCTACCAGTAAGAGACTTTAGCGAAATAATAACTGGGGATGAGAGGTCTAGAGGTGCACCTGGCGAATAGACTACTGTTATCATTTTGATGAGAATAAAGTATGGTGTGGTCCATGTGGACCAAGCTGAATAGGTATGCACAAACGTGTTGACCAAAGGGAAGAATCGAAATATCAACAGGTACCAGCAGCTCGCATGTCAGTATGGTATGGAGGGCTAGCCAGGTAACCAGACTATTCTCGTTATTTTTCCTGTAGCAATTTTGCTCAACTAGCACGTGTATGATGCTCCTCTGCCTTCATCACCATTATATCAACCTATGGTTGGTCCTTATACGTGTCTTGGCTTCGCTATTGCTCTTACTTAGTTGTCAACCTAAAAAGAAGTAATTCTGTCATACTATATGCCTTTTCTGGTGCTTAGAAGCAAGATCAGGCAGCTCTGCAGATCAAGAAAATGGGGTTTCCTACTCTGCCTTTTGACTTTTAGCTTTCAGTTCTTCTTGGTCTCTATATTGTAGTCTCTCAAGCTCGAGAAGCAGAATGGGGTGACTCGACCAGACAAGGCATTGACCATTTGACTTCCTTTCAAGATGAAAGTGTATGTTTTAAACATTCTTATCATTCATCCCCTATCCATTTTTTAACTGAACACAACGGTGACAAATGAAGTTGAGTTGCAGGGTCTCGACTGAGGACACCGCCTGATTTGTCTTTCCAAAGATTCAAGAAGGAAGAGTGAAGAAGCATAAGACTACCAACTTCTTGCAGTCATATGGGAGGCCCAAGAGTCGGTATAACCCTCTAAGGTAGGCATAAGCTCGAAACTCCCAAAACAAAAACATGCCCTTTTTACTTTTGATTTGGAAGACGGACACTATATTTGGTTCGAAAGGCATTTTTTCAGTGGAATGTCACATGAAATAAAAATACAAGATAATTATGCTTTGGGGTCAAGGAGCAAAGCTGGCTCGAGCCACAAGAACTTTGGAATGGCACAATATAGATGAGATTGGTCGAGAGCACTTAGTTAAAGATGTGAGATTTCACGTGTTTATGGATTGAACGAGATTGAAGCTGTGTGTGAAAATGGTGGAATTTGCCAGTATCTTGAGAATAAGAATGTACATAGTGTAACCATTCCCCCGGACGAAAGTCATTCTTCTCCTCTGGGCTCTACTTTTCTATTTTTGAGCTAGCCGTGCTCCTGAGTTATGAGACCCCCATTGGTCCATTAGTGAAAAAATCGAATCTTTTGGATTATTGCTAACCCGTGCAAGATGCCTCGAATGAAACCTCTGGTAAACATAACATTCCACTCTTACCATTTTACAATTCTAACAAAAAAATCTCGCAGCTTTATTCAACATTTCAATCCTATACATTTCAAATGCTCCAGGGTATCTGCCCAGTTGTGCAGTAGCCAGTAGGCATTCTCCATCATGCCCCTTGCCCTAAACAAAAAATTCCGTGATTGGAATGACTAGCTCATCTTTGCAATCTCGTAGCCTTGGTCCATGCCTTGATATACAAATCCGTCGTTCATAGCCTGCCTCCCCAATTGAAGAAGAGTTCTCTACTCCTAACTCCTAAGTACAGACAACAAGTAAGCTTGCACTGCATAGCTTTCGCCCAATTATGTACATACCAACAAAAATTGATTCATTCATATGCATATCTTTGCAAATATGTTCTGTACTTTACCAGATAATTACCCTACCTAAGGAAAATATATGTACGTAAACTTTCTCCAAACAGCTACTGATAATTGTGAAAGATCGCCAAAATGAGATATTGAACCTGTCGGAGTGTAGAATTTCTTTGGTGAGGAGAGTGATGGGTTCAATGTCTCTCAGAATCTCATCTTCCTTGTCTTTCCACTTCCTGAAGTCAAGATCATCCAATCTAGGGTATTTCGGAGGATCTTTGACGCTCAAAGCCGCGGTGCTCTGGCTCGAGCAGGATTTGTTCTCATCCGGAGGTGTCGACTCAGCGGGCGCGGACTGCGGTCGACGCGTCACTATGCCGACGGCGAAGCGGTGGTGTTGGTGGAGACGTAGACGGAGGAGTGGAACCCCTCTGAGAAAAAGCGGAGCTGCCATATTGTGTTTGGGTGTGTGGCGCGAGTGTGTTTCTCTCCCGGTGGGAAGACTCTGTTTTGCTGGCGTGACATGACGGTTTAATGGGAATACGAGGGTGTGAAAGTGGAATTTGAAAGAAGATAATTGACTAGAATAATTTTATCGTTTTGTTTTCATAATTAATTTATTTTTTATAACAGTAATTGCTGTTAAAATTTATTTTTATTAATAAAATTAAAATTTAAAACTTAGTAATCATTTTTCTAACTTTATTTTAAAATTTTATTCACAGTAATTAGTGTTCTTTTTTTATATTGAAATAAATATTTAATTTATGTATACTCCCTCGCTCAACTTCCATTTGGACCTCTGTCAGATTACAAAATTTACATTTATTAAGTCCAAAAAATAACACCTTTTAAAATTCTAGATGAAAATAATCAAAGAATATTTTTTACCTTGCCTTTAAACACTACTAGAAAAAAGACTTTTTGCGTCAACCCTTGGCCGTTGCAAAAAGTTGTTGACGCAAAAAGTCACTCGGCCATCGCAAAAGACTTTTTGCGATGGCTTTGTGACGATGGCTTTGCGACGGCAAAGTGAGGGTCGCAACTGATTGGTGGCAAACGCAAAATGGTTTTGCGACAACCAAAAATACCTTTTGCGACGGGTTCTTTGTTGACGCAAAAAACCTACATTTTTGCGATGGGTGACTCAGCCGTCGCAAAAGATTAGACTTTTTGCGACTGCTAAGTCTGCAGTTGCAACAGGTATGGATCTTTTGCGACTACTTAATATGTCGTCACAAAAAACTTAACTTTTGTAACAGCTGACTTTGCGGTTGCAAAATGTATGAATCTTTTGTGACGGCTAAATTATCTATCGCAATCGGTATTACACAAAAAAACCTACGTTTGAGGGTGTTAACAACACGAAAAACAAAAAATCCACATTACTAATTGATAACAATTACTTGAACAAATTTAAAATCAACATATCCTTTATTTACAAAATCAACATCCACAAAACATGTTCGTACAAGTGATCCAATTACATTGCCCTAACAATATGTCAATTTTACATACACAAATACAAGATAAGTGGCAATGATTGTACGCGAGATAACATGACAACACAGTATTCGATTTCACTGTTGATGTCTCGCCTTACAGAGTTTTCACCAAACCTTTGGCGATTTTCCACAACCAAAACATATTCATCACCGCCAACACGAAAGGAATTGCAAGCAAGCTGTAGAAGCCGAAGGAGAGTACTTGCTTTACCTAAAAAAAATACAACAGAACAAAGTCAATACGTCTACATTAATGCAAGTACATATCTATTTCAAATCCTAAACTCAATAAATTCCTAAAGAAAAGACGTGCAAGCTTGCTTACAGAAATGTGATATACCTTTAGGGTGGGTCATCTTCTGAATAGCATGATACTCTATAACAAAAGAAAATTAAGTATCTTCTCTGGTCAAAATATACCCAAGTGAGGAGTACTAGTTGAAGAGGAAAAAGCCTGGAGCAACGAGGAGATAAAAGGTAAAGACCTCCACCGTGAGTAGTAAGATCAAATCCATTCCATTCTCATGGAACAACACTTCTAAAAACTTGTCTATAAGGGATAAGAATCGTGTGACAGATGTCCCAGCTTGCAGGTGTGGAGGGATTTCTTGGACAACTCTGTGAAATAAAAGTAGGCACCAGTTGGACTAATTCACAGGCATCTTCAGTGAATGTTTCACTACTTAGCAACAAAGTAAGTAATGAGAATAGTGTTAATGTAAGAAATGAAAGTTATTTCCTCTAGATGTGAAAAGAAAATATAATCCAAAAAACAAAGAAGGGAGAAAAATGTACCCACTTACGGTTCTAAGTTTTCCATTGGGCTCTCTAGAAGTGAGACAATCACTGGGACAATGTCATTGAAGGTCATTGAAGACTTCAAAGTGCAAAGGTACTCTATTAATTTGTTGGGGGATGTCATTGGATGTGGGTTCAATATGCATAGTTAGAAACACCAACACCTTCATTGTGATTATTATTAGCAGTACTGAGTATAGAAAACTATAAGACTTCAACAAGAAAACACAAAACCACTAAGCCTCTACATCTTGCATTCAATCATAGATCTGTAGTGTTCAAAATTGGGTATCAAATCCTTGCCAACAATATTCAACTCACAAACTTGCTTGAATACTTCTCGAGATTCTACATCGTCTCGCCTCAGAAACCTTAACAAATTTTTCAAATTATCTGCGAGCCAATTGCTCAAAACATAATTTTTTT